>DWLS01007621.1:0-10570 GCA_018246255.1 Pachliopta kotzebuea | reverse complement strand
TTACACAATTTAGGTAACAATAAACATACTTTAAAATTTAAAGTATGTTTATTGTTACCTAAATTACCTTAATGCGACTCGTAACATAAATAATAAAATAGAAATAATTAACGCAGTCCTGCTCTAGTTTAACCAACTACATCTCAGTAAGTTTCGATTGTTTTAATTCGATGAAATGACCAGAGAAGCAAGGCGTTCACCTAATGGTAAGTGGTACTCTAGCCCATAGCAACGTTGCGCTGGTTAAAAATGTATACACAGCACCACATTACGCTCGACACCTTGAGACATAAGCTGTTAATTCTTGTTACCCCAGAAATTTCACTAGAATACAGCCCCCTTAAAACTTTTTGTTGTATTAAAGTGATATTCCAAATGTTCTACAACTAAATACATAAACAGTTATTTTACTTTACTTAAACAAAAATTATAATAGATTAATGTTATATTAAAAAAAAATTATAAAAGAACAATTCGTGTTATTGATAGTTAACAAAGTTTTTACTCGCAATTATTATTAAAACGATAATACAATTGTTTAAAGTTTCTTTACCGTTTCTCAGTAGTATTGTTTCAAAGAGTCCGTGCTCCGATAATGAAACATGATTTGGTACATTAACTCTGTTCCTAGAACTTTCCGATTATGATCATGTGTTTAAAGTGTTCTTGTTTCTAATATTCTTACTTCTCTCTGCTCCGTAATCCGTGAGCTTAAAATATCTTCACCGCGACTACTACCACGGAATGTCGTAAAAGGCGTCTTAAGAGAGAATTATTCTAAGGAAATTGCAGCTTTCACTATGACCATTACCAGATATAGCGCTTGGTAACCCGCATGGAAGTTTACTAAGTCTGTGTTCAGTAGTAAATTGGTTGGGATCATAACAATCCTTATATGTTATTTAAAATGTCTTCATTTAATATTAATTTCATTACTGTGATCTGAAGCAGAAATGTTTTGAACTGATCCATTCGCTTCGATCCAATTTCTTAAAGCATTATCAGTCGGATAACATCTACTGCTGAGCATAGGCTTCCCTCAAGGATCTTCAAGCAGGGCAGTTCTATGCTGCCTCCATCGACTTCCTGGAACCTTTACCATATCGTCGATGTACCTAGTTTGGGGCCTGTCTCCACTGTGTTTATCGGTACGCAGCCGTCACTCGAGGACGTTACTGCCTCATTGGGCGTCAGTCCTTCGATCGATGTATCCTGCTCATTGCCACTTAAGTCTATCAATTCTTTGAGCAATGTCGGAAACTTTAATTTTTCTGCGAGTCTCCTCGTTTCTGATTCGACCACGCAATGAAGCTTTTTATAGAGCTTTTTATAGATAATTCCCAAGCATAGCCTTTTTCAGTGCCTTCTGTGCAACTTTGGGCTTATTCACAAGGCCAATGCCATTTAGTGCAGTACCAACACTAAAGAGCGCAATAAGGTTTCATTACAATATGATATCCTCCTTTCGCAATGTTCTGAGGATGACCACCAAAAGGGTTTTAATATAAATCATATATAACTCTGACATCCCCACAGAAGCAGGGTATATTTAGATTTACCATACCATAAAAATAAGGTTTCATTATTGTGTATGCGGTGTAAGCTATATTTGCGAATGGGTTGGTTGCAGATTGCGGAGAAAAATGGGACGAAAATTATAATTCTACGGTAAGGAAGCAAACACAGTACCTTGTAGTCCTTACAGCAGTCTCGAACGGACGGAAGACACCAACAATTCACTTACATTCTTCGATTAGTTGCGCGCGCGCGGTAGTTTGGCTATATTTTTCAACAGTTTCGCGCGAATTTGTTCGAGGTAATGTGCGGGAAGGGGATGGGACCCGAAACGAAATGTTGCTTTACACAAAAAGGAATAATTTAAAAATGCACTAATATTTCTCAACCAGCGCAACCAATTACAATAACGTAAACTACTTAGTTACACACAACAGTTGCTATTTCAGTAAAAGCACAAAGTAATAGCACCTATTACAGTTGAGACGTTCTAAAGCACTTCATACGGACGTTAAAGTTAATTTGTACCGCAAACCCGTGACTTTCGGAAGTTGTACGAGTCGTTACCAACTTGCTGCAACTTACTGCCGGCGCCCGGACGTCGCGCCCGCTCTTAACTTAGCAATGTTAACGTTCAAGCAAACTTAATTACATACCAGATTCATGTTTCACTTAACTAGGTGGACAAAGTTAAACGAATTAAATTGTTTTTAAATATTATTTTTCGATTCAGTAGTGGATTTAAAGTCTTGATAGCCGAGTAGTTTGAACGCCGGCCTTCTGGAATTTTTCAATTTATGTGCAGTTAGTACAACACCAGCTAATATCACGTGAATTGACGATGGAGGAGAACATCGTAAGGACCTACATATCTATGTGATGACCATCCGCGGTCAGACTGCTATGTGAAATGGAGAAGGCAATGGCCACTCCTTTATAACTGACAAGGAAGTCGTCGTGTGGTTCACTACACATGATGACCGCGACTTTGTCATGAGGACATACGACTTAGAAGAAGAAGAAGTAGATATTATTATTTTTAGAGGTTAACATTAAATTGAAAATTTGGTTATGGTGTCGCAATTGCTTGTGAGAAAAGGCTTCGGGGTTTTAGTAGTGAAGACATAAAAAAGACTTGATATAGTATTATGTTGGGTGAAAGTCAAATTCAACCAATATTCAATCGTAGCGCTAGTTGAACACGTAATCGTATTAGATAGTATATAGATCACTGTTTCTCATCCTTTTGGCCCCATGTCCCATTTTTGAGTAAAAACTTTTTCTATCCTCCTCCGACTTTATGATTTTTTCCAATGCTTCCCAAAAACAAAAAATTCAGATTGCCTCCCTTACTGACAGAATTGCCCCTGTGTGGGGCTTGCGCCCATTTTGAGCAACACTGGTGTTTCCTAGCATTTCTAAAATTTAATATGTTTTATCGACATTATGTTAGGGGTGGAATGTTGCTGTGTGCTAGTAAAATATAATAAATAAAAGGTAATGACACTTACAACCATACGTCTTAAGCCGGCGAATGCAATGTGGTTCTGTATCTCAACCGCCGCATTATGGGCAAGCGTATCACTTACCATCATATGAACGCTTTGCTCCTCTAGTTGTATAAAATAAATTACGCTTTAAAAATAACTTGTTTTGTGTACGAAAATTTATAGATATCATTTAAGCTAATATTATTGTTTATTATATTAATTAGTCGCATGTATCTATTAACATCTTAAGTTATAGGTATTTCTAGTTTACTTTGTTGAGGAATGAAGTAATCCGTGGGCGTTTGTTATTCTATTGTGTAACGTAAACACATACTAGGAATTACACATTCCTTATGTAGAAAAGAGTTTTTTTTTCATTATTATACTATATTTAATAAATTGTTGTAATGCTTTGTTGATAGAGTTCAACTTTTAGGGATAATTATAAGTAGTAAGTTTTTACATTAATTGAAGTAACAAAATTATGATCGACGCGGACTAATTTAAATTGAACAGTGAAATACAAAATAATCGCGCTGTTTAATTTAATAAAGCTCAAACGTCCAAAGTGAAATCATTTAAAGCGTACACATCCGATACTAATTTATTCACGATCCAGCCAATCGAGAACTGCTGTTACGAAATCGCCGTCTCAACGCGCGTCCGCCGATCGACCAGTTCTAGTGGAGCCGTTGGTTCCCGCCGCCCGTCGCGTAGAAGACGGAGGGGACCGCTCGTGGGGGAGGTCAGGATGTAGCAGACGGCGCGAGCTGCGGGCGGGAGCTCAGGGCGCAGCCTCCGCAGTATCGAGCGGCCGCGCCCGCTCCCACGTGCTCCATTCACCGTATAACCACGTGCGACAAACATAGTATTGCTAAAATAAGCTGTAGTAGGAAATAGTACGCCGCCTGCATCGATTGCTGATACACTTTGCTCGCCCATCTCCTCACACAGCTCCGACATGGATGAATGACCAATGTAGAACTTAAAATGCTGAAGTAAGATATAGGACAGATCCTTTTTAGCGACAATTCAAAATTCTTTAAACATCATGTAATGACTGACTATTTTGGTCAGCTCTATTTGCTATAAGTAGCCTATATTGCAGAAGGAAGCTGTAGCCCAATATAACTCGGAAAGAACAACGCCCACAACCTTATTTCCTCCATACTGATGTAATCAGTTATATAGCAGTGAATAGTACTGTTAATGGAATATCTTAAGGGTTAGTATACAGTGTACTCATGTAAATGAATTTTGAAAATTCATAACCATTAGTATTGTTCAAGATAGACAAGCGTAATGAACAGTGAGTTTTCGTTACGAAAATAATAATATTTACGTATAAGGTTCCACATCATGTTTTAATATCCTACATTTTGTTTTTCTTATAATTTTCTTTTTGTTTATGAATGTTGGTTAGTGTTCTTTCTTTCTATATTCCAAAAGATAGTCTCCTCTCATAATTTTTGAATGAAATATGAGCAATAGTTCATTTCTTTATTCCAGTCATATAGTAGCCGGTGAATTGTAAAGTGGGTGATGCGAGGAAACCTATATATCAACTACGCATGCGTCATTTCTGGAAAAACCGAGGCTACACCCTGTATTAACGCTAAACGCCGCAATGAAATACGGCTTTGTACTTTAATTAGAAACAAGCTTTCCTATTTTTTGGATTTGATTAGCGCTAACAACGTGGCTGGGTTGGTTCAATGCGGTAATGGTTAGGTCGTTAAAATTTTGAAATTTGGATAATAAATCACAAATTAACATGTACATGACAGAATTTGTTTAAGTCTTACATTGTTCAGGTGTTAATGAAGGAAAAGTTAGAATACCGTACCAGATACCAGAGAAATGCAAGTAATCTTTAACTGTATCGATCTTGCCCTCATTCAAGCAATGAAATCAATTATGTCGCCGGAGACTGTCTAGGTAGGTCTAATCGCGAAGCCTATTTCTTTCGCCAAACAATAGTGCAGATACTGTATTATACTTATTTAAATTACTGCGGTAACGAGATTTAACACCTTGTCTTAGGCTGATCGACAGCTAAACTGATAAAGGTCCTCTCATTTTTGGTTAGAGGTTGCAAAAGTAAACCTAATAAGTACCTAAACTTAAAGAATCTTTTAAAGCACTTCCGTGTTAATTCATTACCACCATCTCTGTCGATGGAAATCCACTGTTGGACATGCGTTTCGTTCATTACTTAATTTCTCGATGACACACAACCCATTGTGTATCTTGGATTTCTTAAAATTTCTTCTCTATATGTTGCGTTTGTCTGCTTTCTTCCTCCAACCAGTAAATTTTTCCATTCCTCTAAGATCTATATCGTCTATCCATATCTTTCGACTACTCCTAGGTCTTCTTTGTTGAGGCATCAACTTAGTTATGGCACTTACTATATAGTTCTGGTATTTCCAAAATTCGTCAAGTGTCTTGCCTAACGGAGTCTTTGATACTTACAGAATCTGATAATGGTTTCTTGATTTATTTATTTATTCGTTTGTTCCTCTATTTATTTTTCTTTTATTGGTATAAATAAGAACACATAAATTTTTCACGATATGTATGGAAGCCGAATGGCTTTATCGGTTAAAAATCAAATAGCATCAAATCTGGTCTGTTATGCTGTGTGATTCCATCTGCAGCCAGCAGGTGAGCTCCGGTCCAAAGCAATTTGTGCATGCCGAGGCGAGGATGTAACCAATCAAGAGCGTGGCCAAGACTGAGGAGCGACGTCTAATTGAATGATCCACATACTAGATATCCAATTATTCTAGAATACCCACTGTCCCCCAACCGGTCCCTGTGCTACCAGACTATTTAGAACTTTATTATATTACTGCTACAAGTTAAAATTCGTTGTTCGTTCTGTTATATTTCAATTTATTGCAGAATATCAATAATCAAATAGTTTAATATAACATGAGACCTATCTAATATTCTTTACTATCAATATTTCGTTTAACGGGCAAGGCGATCACTTGACGGTAAGTGATACATTTACCTAAACAATGTGACGATGTTTAACATTGTATACATAGCACCAAATTGAATTCGACGCCTTGAATTTTTTTGAAGTATCCTTACCCCAGTAATTTCAGTAGCTGACCACACCTTTCAAATTAGAGCACTGTAATGTATTTGTCGGATGCAATAGGAGTTGCGCTGATACCTACCCAGATGGTCTTCAGTAACAGACACCTCCCACCATCCAAATTAATGCTATTAAAGTAATACATGTCGTATAAGAATTTAGTTTATTGGGTAGTCCTTTTTAATATATATTTTTTCTTAAACCGTTTCTTTGCTTGTTTCGGTCTGAGCCTTTTTAATTTCTTTGTTTACTTTCATTCTTTTCTTTTTACTGTCTATCTTCCCTACTTTTCTCGCTTTATTCCTTTTCCTGCCTTTCATTATTTTATTCTTGTACATTTATCTTATTGCTCATCATGCATCACCTCTTAAACCAAATTCGCCACATTTTTATCCTGATATCTTTCACTACATCCATCCTTATCCTTCCTAATACAATATTTATCTTATTTATATTTTATTTATTTCTATTTACATTATCGTCTTCTTATACTTGCGTCTTTTATCTTTGATTACTTTTCTTTTTATTTCTAACAACTAATTTTGTTTTCCGCAATGACATTTTTTACAATCTTCTTGCAATTTTCGACTAATTTTTATTCTATTAATCACAAGATGGATAAGTAGGCACTACTGTCTTACAAATTTGAATTACTTTTTATACTACGATAAGTGTAGTCTATTTTAAGTTATTATTTTTGACCAGTTTTTGTTGTTTTTTAAATGATTGCTTTTCCTGAATCTCTATAAACCTGCATGTTTTCGAAACAGCTTAAAGTCCAGTTATATCAAATTAAATATGTGTGTTTATATAAAAGATGCTATGTTTACGTTGAAGGTATTAAAAAGCGCTAATCTATGCTTACGTCGTGGCGTGATGTAGCTTACTTTGTATGATGACACATTAATGCTTTAACAAGCGTAGCTTAAGTCGTGGCAAGTCTTCGTATAACAGACGAATTATTTATTAATGGTGGTGGTTACAGTAATGTATCATGTCATATCGTACACACATTCATGATTATAATATGGTGGCAACATAGCTGTGCCTGTTACTGCAGAGTATCCTGGTACGTACGGTAGCTAGAAAAGATTCCGTTATTAGCGCATAGTGTGTTTATCTTGGGTGTAAGGGGTCCCACACCACAATCCACAGGACCCATACAAACCTCACCTGCTCTCGGTGCACCCTGCTAATCAAGTAACCAGGCTATGGCTCCCCACCAATTCTCACATGGGGTGGGTATGGTGAGAGTTGGCTCAAATCCTTCATTATTTAGAGAGGCCTATGTCCAGTAGTAGACGTCTATCGGCTGATGGTGATGAGGAATGTTTATTTGTGTCTACCCACCAAACTGCATTTGGCTAACATTAGGGGAGACTTATGTCTAGCATTGGATGTCTATCGCCTGATGATGATGATGTTTACCTGGTCATTTCAAAGTTTCGATAAAAGAAATTATGTGTAAATACTCGTTATGTTCATGATCACCTCGTTCCAAGTGATTCGTATGTCGCGGACCATTTTAAGCGAGCATCAGGGATTCACAACAAAGGACAGGCAATCACCAGACACAGCAATGCGTTCCGCTAAACGTTTACAGGCGGGCAATTGAGGGCGATTTCGCGCGCCCATTGTTGCATATACTTTATTGTGACTTTTTGTGTCGCCCACGGTACCCAATATACCCCCAAAGGTGACTATGGTCTTATGGAATTTGTATGGATACTATCATTCTATTCACTTGATATTATTAGTACGATTGACATTTAGTGTCGTGATTATCATCCTCAACTGCTTGCTACTCTATGGAATACTAGTAGTTGCCCGTTGCTTTGGCAACTAAAAAACTGAAAAATAATATTGCAAAATTAATAAATTCAAAACGTTGTTACTATAGCTATATGTATATATTCAGCATATGTGAGTCATTAAGTTGGCATAGCGACATTCCATTCTGCACGGACGCACGTCAACAAAGGGAAGATATTAGTAGGATTTACAATATATATATATATATAGCATATGTCTGCAATTAAGCATAGCGACTATCCATTCTGCACGGACGCACGCCAAGAAAGGGAAGATATTAGTAAGATAATATGCAATGTGATCAGCAAGACCTTAGTCTTTTTTAAGTTTTAAATCATGACTATAATTTGGTGTACTAAGATTTTACACTTAGTGCATTTAGGTACTTACTACCCTGCAGTTTAATTTTATCACTGGCATAACTTTTTTATTGGTGATAAGTCTCCGGTAATAAGACCGTTTAAGCTGGTACCACCAACACTGCTCCTTTTCCAGCAGACAAACTGTACCGTGTTCCGGTTTGAAAGGTGCTGTACACTATTGAAAATTAATGGGGGTAACGAGACTTAAAGATTACGTCTCAAGGCGATAGGTGTAATGTAGTGGAGCTTATACCAACTTAACCAGCGCCATAATGTTATGGGTAAACGTATCACTTATCACCAGGTGAAAGTCCTCGTCGAATAAAAAAAAATATTAAATTGTCAAGAAGACATTAAATGTATTTCTGTTTTTTGACAGGCACTTGTATATAAAGATTGCTTTGGAGACTGATGCTACTCTTTCACATGGTTGCTGAACTTACTCTTCAGAATTTTATACTTAATTTATCTTTTTATGTACAAAAAGATATTTCATACAATATTTGTATCAATTAATAGATTCTATTTGGCTTTTTTAAATAACACAAGTAACATAATTCCTCTACTGACTTAAACTCAAAGGTAATACTAAAACAAATGAAATCCAGGATTTGTAGTGAATATAACAAAATATGTGCATTAATTCACGGCATCGACATTTTTAATGACTCGTGTCCTAGTCTCAAAAATAACCTAGTATCCAAGTTTCTGTGTCTATAGTTGATAAGCGTATATTAAATTCATAACTCTTGTTAAGTCATTTTAAAATTTTTATCTAATGTGTATCTTTGTCATTTTGTTAACATGTAAATTTAACTGATTTTTCCAAATTTTTATGGGATTGCTTTAACATGTCACAGTGTTTTAAGAGATTGCTGTACACGCCTGTAACTGGCTTACATATCAGTACCTATACTTATAATTGTTAATTTTAAGCTTGAATGTTTTGTATGTTTTGCTGTTGGTGTGTCTAAATAAATAAATAAAAAAAATAAAAAATTACTCGGTATGGTAATTCAGAATTTGCGAAGGCGGAGGTCACGTTAAAAAAACAAGTATATAGTATTACCTTATTACCGTTAAAGATCATAGTATTGCCAACGAGTAAATACATAGTCGGTGTGTAATTTAGACAGGCGATGTAATCGGAGATTTATTGGCAACTTAGTACCGCACGTAAACGTCTATTGTCAAGCGAAAGAGAGCTTTATTGCTATGTGTTAGAAACGCTATTATGCCGTGAGGATTGTTCTCGTAGGCGTAGTATTGCTCGCTATTAAGTATGGGTTAGGAATTGGTTTTCGAGTTTCGGTATCGAGCTTAAAGAAAGGCTCTTTTATGTGAGAGGAGTTAAGCTATTTGTTGCGAGACAGACATTGACCTTTTATTCAATTATTGATTTGCTTTAAGTTATATAAGTGATGTATACTGAATGAGAAATGACAAAACTAATTTAAGTTCCGATTGGTTCCGTTATTTACGTACGTTTCAATTTAAACTGAACGTGGGGCTTTATTAAAACTGTCGCTCTATACTGACACTGGTAATAATTGACTACTGTGTAGTAAATCTTGTGATAGCCAAGTAGCAAGCCGACGTTCAAATCTAAATTCACCGGTTTCGAATCCTGTCTGCACCAATGAATTGTTCAATTTATGTGCAGTTAGTATACCACCAACTAATATAATGCTATGACGGTGAAGGAGAAAATCGTAAGGAAAGCTACATACCTATGTGATGACTACCGTAATGAGACTAGTATGTGAAATGGAGAAGGCAATGGCAACACCACTGTTTCACTACACATGATGACTACGACCCTCAATCATGAGGAAATACGACTTAGAAGAAGAGAATTGTGTCTAACCGGTATTATAGATATTTACATGAAAAAAAATTCTCATGCATTTTACGTATAATCTTTTTGCAGCAATTAAAATTTCATATTAATATATTTAATAAGAATATTTTTCATTCCACGAGGAGACCAGACGATTAAAGTGTTACTTGATTGTAAACTGGAATACGATGTTTACACAGTACTGTTTGTCAGCTGCAATGGGAGCTACGGAAGTATCTAGACTAGAGTTGCCCAAATTTTTTTGTGTCGTAGACCCCTTGCCATGTTTTTCCGTCTTGTGTAGACCCCCTACTTACCTGATATTGATTTTCTGTAAATTTCTAACTGTAGTGAAGTTTAGTGTCAAAAACTTAAAGTAAACAACACATGTTAATTTACATATTTATTAATTGAATTTAAATTAAAACTACTCAAAATAAAA
>DWLS01007620.1:0-10571 GCA_018246255.1 Pachliopta kotzebuea | reverse complement strand
GGAGCGTGAGGACTAGTCAGTAAAGAGTAAAGAAAACACAAAACGTGCATATCCCGACGCCTCCGTACAGGTAGCCAGTTAAGGCAGCTAATTAATTTATAATCTTATCCACCAGAAAAACGCCGAGCAAAACTCTTTGCAACCCTCTCGAAGCTACTTTGAGCTGATGAAGTAGCCGCTTCCTCAATGATCAGGGTTCAGTACGGGTAATACACACTGCTTGGAGACTTTTGTCATCAGGTTCTGAAGTATTTATATCTGTTGAAAGCTTGCTGTATCGCTTACCATCATTCAATCGTCGTAGTTATTACTACTCCTGTCTTATTACTAGTTAGTAGTCTACTAGTTATTAGTCTAATGTATCAATTAATACTTGTTTTTTAAGTTTACTATTGGTGATTTCCATAAATCTAGATTTAACATAATGTACAAATGAGTTTTGAGATTTAATGCCATTTATTAAGGTAAATAGCTTAAGTACAAGGCAAATCACTTTTGTTCTTATACTCTAATTTTATTTCATAAATATCGAACTCCTTGTTCAATACTTCATTACTTGTTACCCCAGTAATTCCGTTAGCCACAGTAATCTGCATTCTGCTGATTATCACAAATAGGAACTGCCGTGATATGGCAACCCCAGCGCTGATTTATACGAATACCAAAAAAAATATTGTTTGTATCTCCAATTCTTCATACTCCATTCCTAATTTCAGTTTTTTTTTTTCGCATTTTCTTCCACTCGTCGATTACATAATTTGTTCACTTTTAAACATCACTCGTTATTAAGTGACAGTGGTGAATTACCCAGAATATTCCGGCTCTTGGTAAGTCGATAATTAAAACCCGGCGGTGCTGTTACGACAGTACATGATAGTATATAGTTAGTTTTAAACTAGTACTCAGATCGTTTCTAGATTTTTGTGTGAATATACAAAAAAAATTATTAATTAGTGAGAGAATAAAAAAAAATAGGTCGTCGCGTGTTTGAAAGTGATTTGTCACTGCCGATCCCATTTCTCGTGTTATATGAATTAGAATCGAATTTGGGACCGGCTCACGCTATGTTACTGGCAGAAACACTAAATTATACGAATATTTTCCTATGAAATGTTTGCTAAATAAAAGGTTTTACGTAAGGAAAGGGACAGCTGTATGTGGTTCAGCCTAAGTGCGAGCGAGACGGAGCGAGTCTCTATGTATGATACTCCAGTCGCCCGTTCTGCTTCTCGCGCTCCGAGCGGACTAGTATAGACATGAGTGTATTTGTATGGAGAGAGAAAGAGATAGATGTATATGGAGAGAAAAAGATAGATATAGAATAATTGAAATTGTAACTAAACTAGTTTTTATTAGTCATATATTTCAATTGAGACATATGAGATGTTCGCCTGATGGTATACACTCACTGGTAATAAGATTTAGAGTTACTATTACCGCAGTAATTTCTCCACTATCTAACTAGAATACATTTGCCACGTTTATCATGCTGTTTGGCAACTAAACATGAGCAGTTCTTTAATGTTCCCAATGTCGGGATTCTAGGATTAGTTACGCAAAAAATTACGCCAATTGAAATAAGATAATTTTGACAGCATCGCGCTCTTTTTTATCTTAAGCTGTTCGGCATCACTGTGGTGGTACCTTCACCACCACCAATATCATGGTAACTGAATATTAAATATATATGGTATAAGTAAAATTTTTGCATCACTGCCGATATATGCCCACAGCTGGACATATGGTCCTGTCTGGAGCTGAACATAGTAACTATAGTATATATGAATTACCATTGCTCCAGTTTTGAAAGGTAGGTAATGTAACTTAACGTACTGTCTCCAAACGATGAATACAATCATCTGTTTGGTGAACAACGAAATCGTTGTAAAAAAATTATATTACTTTGGTAAGTGGTATTTACTACCACTAGTATCAAGTGGGTATACCAGGTATACTGGGTCAAGTACCTCAAGTACCGACCCGCTTCACTCACGCACTTGTTACATGGTCAATAATACAATTGGGTTGTGTCCACGTCGTTATCATCTGATTGGTGGTGGGGGTATTACCGTCTGGTTACCATCACCCGCCACCGTCAATATCTAGTCCTAATGGGTTCGACTGTTTATAAAGCGTTTTCTTTTGTATAAATTTACTGCCCACTTAGTTCCCACCACACGAGTTACCCAAATTTATCACGTTTTAAAAACCGGTTTTTTGGTATTAGTAGATTTCCTAAAACTGTTCCCTGAAACATTAGTTATTTATGTAAATATTAAAACCTTGAATAAGTTCTCGTTGTTTCTTTTACAAAATGAAATCTATGTTTAAATTATAAGGAACAGAAACATTTAATTCAAAGTATTGTCCAACCCCCGCGACCACTTTCTCCTGTCTCTCTGGCAGCAAAGAATTCCGCGTCGGAAAAACGATGTCTTTTGAGTCTATTCAAGAATCGATCTCTATTTTAGCTTCTTCATCAGCTCAGCTATGGTCAGCTAGACCATGTGCCATCGAACAGAATAGGTGAAAATCAGAAGGGTCAACTTTAGGTGAACACGTCGGGTGGGGTAGAACTTCCTATTTAAATGTTTTCAGTTTTTTACTGGTTTTGCAAAAGGAGGCTGAGTGTTGTCATGTAGCAACATCACTTTGTCGTATCTCAGCTCGTATAGCGGCCGTTTTTCTTATAAAGCTCGACTTAAACGCATCATTGAAATCGATAGCGATCCCTCACGATAATTTCATTCGGTTTGAACAGTTCATAATAAATTAAACCTTCCTGATCCCAACAAATACAGAGAAGAAGCTTTGAACCATGGATATTTGGTTTTGCAGACGATGTTGATGCATTGCCAGGCGTACCCACCATTTATGCTTTGTATTATCGCAGTAAATTCATCGCCAGTCACGATACGGTGCGATAAACCTTTTCATTTCTGCCGTTGAAGCAGGAGTTCACACTTGTGGAAACGTCGTCCGTCGTCTCAGCTTCAATTCATACTTTAACCAATGTCCTTGCTTCTGGATCATTTCTACTCCTGATGTTGTGCCACCATTTGACATCAGCCTTGATAGAGTAATTCCTCCAACTTAGTCTTCAAATTTTTTGGTGAGCCAGAACGTTATTTATCCTCATGTTCAAAATCATAATTATGGAAAGTTCGATACCAGTCCCAGTATGTAGTACTCGACTAAGCATTGTCACCATAAGTCTTAACAAGTATTTTATGTGCTGTGACTGCAGATTTCTTTTTAATAAAACAGTTTAATAAAATTCTTTGCAAATACACTTTATTTGGCACAAAAGTAGATATATACAGAACTATGAAAAAATTACTTTCATTATACTAAAATGAAGTACCATACGCTGAAATTTAAGGTTAGATACACTAATGCCTCGCAAGTGTGTTACCATTCGAAATTCCTCTAACTGGGTACTGATGTGCTATCTTTGAAGAAAGTGTGAGAACTTATTCAAGGGCTAATAAATAATTTTTTTGAAGAATAAATAGTTTTTTTTTTTAATTATATTTGCGTGAGAGCAAGGATTCAGGTTCACATACAAAGAGCTGCAAGTTGCCGACCCCTGCTCTATACAAAGTGATCCATCACGGCTTTTTATCTATGTCCTGTAAACATTGTCATAAACATAATGTTTTATAGATGGCAACATTGGCAATAAATATAAAATGTTGCTCCATTGTTAGTTTTGATCGACGCTGTTACTGGTAATTGATGCTTTATTAGGTAATTTCATGATTTATGTTGATTAACGTATCCAATTTTTATTACTATTGCTCGTACAGCAATTTGTTAATGCGTTAAATTTTTTTTTATTTTAGTCGAGTAATTAGAAATGTCCATTTGTTTTGATAATAGTTTAACTGATTTTGATAATCAATGTTCAACTCCAATTGATTTTTCTCAGTAATTTTATTGATTACCTATAATAAGCATTTAAAGAATTGTATCTGGTAAATTTAGTCGACTATTTATGGGGTTTTAATAGACTTATATTATCTGCAGGTTGTCAGATTTGGAGAATGATGATGAGAACGAAATCGATATTGACAACAAATACGGCAAAAAGCTGACGGTGGAACTAGCGGACCCTCAGGAGTCCGAAGGTGGTTTGGGCTATCTCAAAGATTTGGAGGTCAACAAGGATGGCGTTGAGCTGAGCGATCTGGTTATAGAAACTTTCTCCTACCAGCCCCCAGCCAGTATCCTTACCGAAGACACTTTGGATGGTGGTAAAGAGATCAGAATCCGGCGCGAGATCAACGGAACGGAAGTGGAAAACACTAACACGACAGACGCAGGGTTGGATGAAAAAGCCGCTCCTGTCTACACTGGCAGCCTGAAGGTGATGGGGTTGAGAGTGGAGGAGGCGGACAAGGAGCCGAAGATTGTCGATGAAATGATACCGAGCGTGCTGCGGGAGACCAAGTTCACTCTGAGGCTGTTCGGTGAAGGTTTTACAGAGAACACCGAGATTGCCTTCACCCACGTGCCTGAGGATTACGGCACTTTGTGCCATTTCCTGCTTCCAGGAGAACATAAAGTAAGCTTCCAATCTAGCTGGATAACCGTATCCAGCCATTCATAGTCCAGGTCTTGAAATTGGGACTGGAGACACGTTTACATTTTTCCTCAAAATCTCTTATAAATATAAAAATCCTGTGGTTGTGTTCCTTCTTTATTGTAGCAGTTCCTATACTCCCATCTGATGATTAAGAGGATACAGACCAGACATGGAAAAATACTAATCTAAATTATCCTATTTATTCTTCTCTTTAAGACTTATCCAAAAACTATAGTAATTTCTCCGTTAAAAAGAGAATGAGAAACCTATATTATGGTGAAAATGAAAATGTTCTTCATAAGGAATTGAAAGGTTGATAATCTCTTTGCAATGTGGTATTTTGTATCGTTCAGGTCAGCATGATAATGCCTTCGGTCCTTGTTAACAGATTAAAGAAGCTAATAACGACTCGGCTCTGTTCGAGTTAATTGCTCCGCTACCGCTGGAGGACTACAGGTTCTACATCTGCGCCAGGAACTCACCCAACAGCGAGTTCATTCATCAAGGACGCGAGAAGTGGAAGATCCTTGGCGCCCACAACAAACTCCTTCCACTTTGGGCTTCCCTTATCCTCATTGTTATCCTACTAATGCTGGCTTCTCTATTCTCTGGTCTGAATCTCGGTCTCATGGCTCTGGATAGGACCGAGTTGAAGATCATCGCTAATACCGGTACAGAAAAGGAGAGGAAGTACGCGAGAGCCATCATGCCCGTCCGTGCCCACGGCAATTATCTTCTCTGCACTATACTCCTGAGTAACGTAGCCGTGAACAGTACCTTCACGGTAATCCTGGACGATTTGACGTCGGGGCTGGTGGCGGTCATCGGGTCTACGCTGGCTATCGTATTCATTGCGGAGATCACACCGCAAGCGATATGCGCGCGCCATGGGCTGCTCATCGGCGCCAAGAGTATCTGGATCATGAAGGTCAGAAAAAATAAAGTTATTCATATGAATACAATTGAACATGAAGCGCTTCTTTACGTAGTGTACAAATCAATTATTTTTACTATTTGGATAAGAAACAACGATAGCCATTATTGGTGACCTAAAGTTTTGAAAAGGTATTACTATTTTGGGTCTTCATAGATAAAATATTAATAAGGACCCAAATACAAAATTTTTCTCCATTTTCGGTGAGCAAAAATTTTAATCATTAATGATCTTAGAAGATTTTTATTAAATTGTGTCTCCAAAATGTGTGAATTATTGGTGACCCTAAATTCACTTATTTTTAACACCACTAAAGTGGCAAACATATGTCTTCTGTGATGATAGCGTACCTGTACAGTACACGTAATTATGATAATTTCATATACAAATGTGCAAGTTTAGTCGTTTTATAACGAAGTATTTTCTCCGTAGATCGTGATGGGTATATGCGCACCACTCGCCTGGCCGACCAGCAAACTTCTGGACTACTTCCTGGGCGAAGAGATCGGCACGCATTACAACAGGGAACGTCTGAAGGAGCTCGTCAAGGTATGTCATTATAGGTTCGCGGATTGTCCCAAAAGGGTTCCTGTGACTCTGCCGTAAACCGACGATGGAGAAACATCGTAAAATTTTTAGTCGGTGCAAGTCCGACATAATTTGTCTTTGCCTCCGCGAATGCAGGTATGTGAAGCCAATTTCACCACATTAAAAAATGGTAAAAAGAAGCGACTTCTATTTAGCAGTGGATAGAAATATACTGAATTAATAATGCACATACTTTACGTTCGCTGGTTGAAACTAGCATAACTATCTTATATCTATAGATAACTGCAATATAGCACTTAATCGCTAACTCTGTAACATTAGGTTCCCGGTTCAATTCCTGGAACAATTTTGGAATGAAAGTTGAAGTAGCCAGGAATATATTCATCAAGAAGACGAAAGTCGCTGCATTTTCATAAAAATTTGCAAGGAAGTAATGTGAAAGGAGGAATTAATTATGTATGTATATATATATTACCTATATAAATTTCATGTAGTCGTAGTTTTAGTATTTACCACAACATCTCACCTCATTGAAGGTTGGCTACTGGAGAGTTCTCATAGGCATTAAGCTCGCCTTCTGTATACCTTATTTTATTAGAGGTGTGATTATAAAGAGTTAAAAAAAGGGATAAATCAAAACAAAATAAGACCCTAGAATGAAAAAGAAATTGTAAAAAAGTTAAATAGGCAAGCTTTGAATAAGACGAGAAATAAGGTGTAAATAAGAGCCAAAATGTGAGAAATAAAATATAGACAAATGTAAATACAATAAATAAGAATGTGAACAAAAAAGTAGTTTAGTAAAAATGTGAAGATGCGGCGAAATTTAGTCTGAGAGGCAATGATTGAAAGAAAAATGACGAGATTCAGAATAGGAATGAAAAGAAGAGAAAGGAAATGGGAAAAGAAAAATAGAGTACATTAAAAAAGAGAGAAAATGACCTCAAAGTACGAATGGGGGCACGCAATAAAAATAACGTTTCTTTGATGTTATAATTTTTGGATTGGGGAAGACCTATGTCCAGCATAGCGAGCTCTGAACTCCCAGCACGCCTCCAAGTTGTTTATGGGTCTAAAAGACCCGCGATGACTTTGCAGTTGTAAACACTCGTGATGTAGTGCTGGTGAAATAATTTGATCCCACGCAACATCAAAAAACGAACCGAATCGGAGTTCCCAGGAGTTTTAATGAGTAAGAGTCTCACATAACCTTCGTCCCTTTCCCGTGGAGGTGGAGGTAACCATGAGGATTTCCCCTAGGTTAAGACGAGGCCTACGTTTAGCAGTGGATTAGGAAAGGCTGATGATGTAATTGTTGGTACCAAATAAAATAAATAAAGAATACATACGGTTACGTTAACTGGAGACTACGACGTTTTATTTTTGAAGAGGCTGGAGTTTAAAATATGCCGTGGGCATGTCGCCAAGTTACGGTGGAACCGCGCTGATACCCAGCCGACATATCTAATGCCACCACGAGCTCTCCAGACGTCGAAGATGACCACAGACGACTTTCTAAATATTCTTACATAACCCTGACCTTCAGATCATATTTGGAAAGGGAAAGAGGAAGGGGCAAAATATAATTACCTTAGTAGTTTATATGTATGATTTATATCCTTATCCTTTTATCCCTCTGCTGGGACTCACGCCTGTTCCCACAAAGTAGGAGTTGAGCAGTAATTATCTCGTTCACTAATTATTATAGTGAGTCAACATTTTTATTCAATGTTTCCTACATTGATGATCTTGTCAAAATCTCTTGTTGAGTAGAATGAGCGCAAGAACATCATCATCTTTCAAATAGTCATCAACATTATAATAAGATTTACTAATTAAAGTACATTTAATTTTATTTTGAAATTTATTAACAGGTAACATTAAGACAGTTTCGGAATTTTATTTTAGATGCATTAAGCCCAAGAAGGTTTAATTAAGTGTGTGGAGTGGAACATAAGCCGCTAGCTTATTATTATTTCTATCGTCTATGGTCACTATATATTTGTTAAGATGCTCTCCATCTTTATATACCAACAAGGAAAGTCGTGGGTTTGAACTTCACAGAATAATTATTGTTGTCACCAGGTAACTAACCACGTCAACGATCTGGACAAGGAGGAGGTGAACATCATCTCCGGCGCTCTCGATCTACGTAAGAAGACGGTCAAAGACGTAATGACGAAGTTGAAGGACTGCTTCATGTTGCCGATCAGCAGTGTGCTGGACTTTGAGACCATGTCGGAGATCGTCAAATCTGGTGAGTAGACTAGGAGTTTGGATTCTGTATTCACATACTTGAAGGTTGTAGCTATTGAATAACTACAATCTCCCCTTCATCTCGAGCTTTTCACAATCAGGTAAATAATCCTGATTTGAAGGTGTTCTCTAATCTGAATGTCGTGTGGACCAGGCTACTCCCGCATACCGGTGTACGAAGGCAGCCGCGGCAACATAGTCACGGTGCTGTTCATCAAGGACCTGGCCTTCGTCGACCCCGACGACAACACGCCGCTGAAGACACTCTGCCAGTACTACCAGAACCCGTGCAACTTCGTCTTCGAGGACGTGACCCTCGACGTGATGCTGAAGCAGTTCAAGGAAGGTAAGGCTTAGGTCTCCAGTATTTTTTTTATCAGTCGCTGCTCTTGACGTATGTGAAGAAGAGTCAGAACAGCTCCAGGTTAGCAGTACAATATGAGCTTATGAAATATTCTCCTGATGGTGAGGATGGTATACACAGCAGTGTACTCGTAATTAGATGTACGATGATAGGATCATTACCGTGGTAACAGTCGCAGGGAATGCTGCTGCCTTTTACCCGAAATTATACCCCATTTAGTCGACTTTTGCAAGGTTATAGTGGAAGATGGGACCTTCCACCTCGTCACCAGCACTCGATTAGCCTAAGAGACGTACACGTCATATGTAGTTTAATTTTTTTTATTCGCTTTGGTGAGGAAGAGAACAGGACCTTCACCTGATGGTAAGTGCTTGCCCATAACGTGGCGCTGATGAAGATAGTATACACCATTACCTCATTGCGCTCGTCACATTAAAACGTAAGGTATTGTCTCGTTACCCCAGTAATTTTACTATATAAAATCAGGTGAACGTTTGGAAGAGTCCGCACAGTAAATAATTTTGATTTCATAATTTTTTTTCTTTTCAAAATAGTTGGCAATTTAATTGTAAAGTTTCCGAGCTTTTAGCCGGCGCGTCTGCTTTGTTTATTTATATAATATGAAATATGCGGTGAAAGGAACGAGCGCGAGGTGCCCCGGGGTTGCCAGTTTCATGTATGAGATTATATTTTTAACCGGTCTGAAGTTTAGGTAAACGGATGATGATTGTACTGTTCGCAGGTCACAAGGGTCACATGGCGTTCGTGCAGAGAATAGAGGAGGGCGACGGCGACCCGGTGTACGAGACCGTCGGGCTGGTCACCCTAGAGGACGTCATCGAGGAGATGATACAGGCGGAGATTGTCGACGAGACGGACGTCATCAGTGAGTATGACTAAGCGATTACAAGGCAGTAATTCGAAAGACACGCTGAGGAGTTTGATGGTATGGTCTCTCTATTAGAAGATATTTTATGAGAAGTCAGGTAGGTAAGTATTGCGGAAGGCCTGGTATCTTCTGCGGAACTCACCGGTGCACCACTGGTGTGACCACATCCCTTGAAGAGCTGTTGCTCTCCACAGCACCCACAGTGTCTTGCGACACAATACGAGGCAACTTTACACTTGTCGAGCTCCAGGTTCACTTAATATACAGTGAGGACTTTTACCCTCAATGCCCTGATAAATCTACCACCGCCATATTATGGACAAGCAAACACCGAATTTTAATAGCTTTTTATTTTAGCATCCTTAATACCTCCAGTTTGGTAAATATATACGGTCATAAATATCAAAGGGGCTTGGATTCGATGCCCGCTGACTCTGAACTTGAAGACACATACTTGGGCGGAGTATTGTCAATTTTGCATTGACTATAATTTAGTAAAATGTGTGTACGAATGTAGTTGTATCCGCGGCTTGGCCAAACAGTAAGGCCGACCAAAATGTAACTCGGCATTAATATTATTGTGGGTACGGAGATGGTTCTCAGCTATATCCGGTTCAGGTCGGACAACCGGAAGTGGAGTAGAAAGTCAATAAGTACAATAACTATAAATATTTTTGACATTATTCTTATACAAAGATGTTCCTCATACAAAAATTACTATTTATATATACTTCCTGTATAACCGGCCAACCGGAAGTGGGTCTAAAAGTACCTTAATGATGTGTTTTTTTTTAATCTTTATTCAAGTAATAATGTTTCTCGTTAAAAAAAATTGTATGTACTTCCGGTTCTGGTCGAGCAAGCGAAAGTCACTAAGTACTATAAATATTTTTGACATCATTCTCATAAAAATATTTTATTTATTTATTTACTCTTTATTTGCACGATTACAATAAAAAGGAAAAACATTATGTACATGAGAGACACAGTA
>DWLS01007619.1:0-10572 GCA_018246255.1 Pachliopta kotzebuea | reverse complement strand
GACTGTGTGAAATTTAACTGACATGGAAAGGCGCGTCGTTAATTGCTAAAAAAATGCTGGGATGTCTGAGCCCGCTTGACAATAACGGGTTCAAAATGTAATGTTCATTTCGTTCCAAAAAAATTTTAGGCCTTGCAAAATAGGTGAATGGAATGAACGATACCTATTTAAAGTATGACTTAAAATAAAATCTTAAATAGGTAACACTTGGTTGATCGAAATAACGCCCTCCACACATAATTACTAAAATAACCAAGCGGTTACCAAACCGGGACGATGTGGTAGTTGGTTATTGTTGATAGCTTGGTATCGAAAACGTGTATCAGCTATAAATTTAGTGTTGACATTCGGCAATACTTATCTACGCAATCATGAATCTTTGGCAGCTGATTATAGAAGTCCCGGTAGCAAAAGTGTAGCCTGATATTAATAGTAATAATGGATAATAGAGAAAGATATTTTTTTGTAATCCACAATTAGCTTATGTTGTATTAATTTCATGTGATTTTTAATGACAATGAGCTGCGATGGCCTGGTCTGGCTTGGCTTTCGTATGTCGTAGATCAGCAATACTATTATGACGGTGGATCTATCATGAAAGTGGTAGCTACAGAAGGTTGAAAACGACATAGCAGCAAGCAAAGTCCATCTCGCGTGGATCACCAGCGAACTCTGTGTTACAAATAATTACTAAAATTGCCTCGTACGTATTACCTTTATGATAGTGTTTTTGTTTGTTACCACATCCAGATATGAAATATATAAAAAATTGTCGATTTTGCTTGTCATATCTAAAATGAACTAATGCTTGTGTTTATTTTTAGAGATAATAAGGTTGTGATAATTTTGTAAACCGTTTCCTAGTAAAACATAAAAAAATTATTAAAAGAATTCGGTTAATAAATCCCAAGAAGACACTTAAAACTATGTTTCTTTTCATTTGAAAATTATTAAAAATTAACTAATATCTCCAATTTAATTTATGTTTCGTCTAGTATAAATTAGATATTTAACTAAATTGTGCTATTAAGAGTGTAATTATTTTAATTTCACATTATTGTTTATACTTGCAGAGTTCCTACATTTTTCTAACGCACAACAAATTAAAAAATGTAATATAATATGTATAATAATGACATTTTTTTTAATTAATATGTAGGAATAAAATAAACATTAGCTGTAGAATATAGTTTAAATTTTATACAATTCTCTACAATGTGCTGGGCGTGGAAAGTACGATCTTAAAAAGATTACTGGTTAGTTGCGGGAAACCGCTTAGGTACGTATCACAGCAGCACCTATTTCTGCAGCAAAACAGTAAAGTACAAACATTACTGTGTTTCGGTTTGAACGGTGCTGTAAGCGAGTGAAATTACTGGGGTAACGAGGTTTTACACCCTATTTCTCAAGGCGACGAATGCAATGTGCTGTGCACATTGTCCTAACGAGCGACAGGTTATTGTGAGCAGGCGTATCACTTACCATCAGGTGAGCGTCTTGCTCATCCCGTCGGAAAAAAGTCACGTTATGCCAGTAATGTTATTAGTTTCAACGCCATTTAAACCAGATCAGAGTAATATTTGCACACTTTTGTTTGGCAGAAACGGTCGTTGCTGTGGTACGTACGTAGACAGATATAAGATCAATGAATTTGGTCACACAGTTTTTATTATAAATAGTGCAGGCAACGACTGTTTGGTATTTACAGTACGCATATTAATATGCAATCGGGTAAACTTGGAATGTGCTTACTGAAATGTTTTCCTCATTCAGATGTATAATGAATAAGGACGGATGTTGTAACGAAATGAATTGATGATTATTTATTCAATAATACCATTTATTACAGAAAAGAAATAATTAAGTAGTGAATATAACATAATTTTCATCATTAATATAAATAAGCACTCGAGACCACCTAGCAAGAAGATCAACGACCTGGTCAATCGTTGGATACAGGGGACCTGTGGGAGAAGCGCATATACAGTAGTGGTCGACATTAGGCTAAAATGAAATGTTGATGAAATATAACTAAAATATACGATATATATATATCATGATTAAAATGTACATTATTAGCACAACATTTTTTTTTTAAATATCAATAAATATTCTTGTAATTAAATATGTCTAAGTAATTAACGTAAAGTCTGCGTTTTCGCTTATCTATCATAATTAACTAATGTGTAATGTGTTGTGAAACATTGTTAGCTATAAAATGATTATTGTCATGATCATGAACTGAAAATACATGTACCTACTGACCATAAGAAATATTTTAATAGATGTTAATATTACATTAGTAATAATTTTTTTTTTAATAGATATTAATAATGTTTGTGTTTTCGATCCGTTTACGCCTGGATAGCCATCTTTTACGAACGTTGTCATCGGTGTATTGCTGATGTTTTACATTCCTTTCTACCAAACCAATCTTCTTTACAATTCCTGTTCAAGACTACTATTCTGGACTCCAAAGAAGCTTCCATTAAAAATATGGGAAGATGTAGCTGCTACTTTCAAGCGCAAGCTATAAGAACACTTAGTGCTTCTATGAAATACCTTTTTATTCTTCTTTCTTGTATATGCGTCCTCGTTAGCTATTACATTGACTATATTTATATATATATATTGTTACATATACCTTATGTATTTATAGCAAACTACCTTTTCCTTTCCCGAATTCCATTACAGATTGGAAAGTTCTCTTCCATTTTTACTACTTTTTGCATTGTCGTTAAGTTGGCTTTTGCGAAGAATACTACTTTATTTTTTAACTAAACTACGAGACGAGCAGGACGTTTATCTATTGCCGAGTGATACCTCTGTCCATTACAATCCGGCGCTGGTTATTTGTACAGCACTACATTATCCTAATAGTAATTTGTAACATGAAACACGAATTTCCCTTACCCCAATAATTTTAAATGTTACAGTGCCCTTTTAACCGGAACATGGTAGTCTTTACGTATTATTAGCCGACAGGTAAAATGCACGATGTAGTGTTACTTACTCGGAATGTTAGGCACTTGTAACATGATGTCATGATCTGGTGACCATTTAATATTACTCATTATTTCCCTCCTTTGACTGTTATCCATTAAAAATTAGGAAACTCTTAACATTAAATATCAGTTTTTATTAGTTATTAACTTTACAGAATGGTGTTTTTAAGGATTTATGCTTCGATTATGGGTTAAAAAAATGTAAATGATAATAAACATTCGTAATTAGATTAATATAATTTCTGTGAAATATTTTAGTAAAGTACGGTACAGTATTGATTCTTACAATCACTTTAAGGCAGGCAAGGAACAAGCCCTTTAGAATGATTTGCCCGCGTCAGTGTTAAGGCCGTTTAGGATATGAAGTAGGCGTTGATTTGAAACTAAAATTAATTTAAATCGAAGGTAGTGAGCTTTATTAAAAAGAACTTCTTTTATTAATCGTAAAAATTCTTTTACTAAACGTAAAAATGCAGTCAAAGTTAGAGGTAAATAAATAACTGTATACAGAATTTTTTTCATACAGGCATTGTTCTACCAATATTAACTAACTTAAATATATGAAATTATAGATGAAATGTGGACTTTCTGCCTAGGAACTGTTTATGTATGCTTTCGAAGTGATTAACGCGCGGCGAGAATTCATAATTTGCAACGACATTTTTGAATTTGACTGTCCGTTACAAGTTAGGTTACAATATGATGTTTAATTTTCATTAATAATAAATAATTTTGAATTATGTAACATTAATAATTAAATCTGTTGAAAAATTTGTTATGTTTGCACTTGTTACAGAATATTTATTGATTTGAGAGAACATTTAAACTATTTGTTAGTATTACATCGTTAAGGTTAGTGTTAATGCTTTGTTGTCGGGGTCTATATAAAAATACAGTCAGAATTTAATCTAGTTAATTGATTTAAGTTAAAATTCAACGATGACATGAAGACGGTGACTATAACAACAATATGATTCTCGTGTAGTTTAACTGTACTCTTTATTGCAGAATTAAATGCACGGGGTGGACATCAAGCACCGGAAGTTTTATAATCATCCGTTAATCACCTTAATTTCCTATACCATTGAGTAAGGGGACAGTTTTTTTATGTAATGTAGGCCTGAGACGAGTAGAAGTGACAAGCCTGACCATAACAATGTCGCGTTAATTAGGGTGTTATACAGCAGTCGTTTTCTCAAAACATAAAATGTTATGTCTCATTACCCCCAGGTACTTCATTAGTTACAACGCCCTTCAAAATGAAACTCAATAATCTATGTACAGCACTGTTAAAGGCAGAAATAGGTACTGCTATAGTACCTGCCTAGATGGACTCCTGCTATTACTGCTTCATGGCAGATATAACAAAGAACTTCCACAAAGTGTAACGATTTTAACGGCTCAAAAGTCAAAAGCCAAGATTTGTCATCCAAGAAGATTAAGAAGACTGATCCTCTCTTAAGATATTCTTTTCAAGTGATATTATTTAAGAGCGGTCCATTGTTTTATATCGCCAAACCAATTCTTCGTCTGTTTACCGGATGCATGTTTTCCTAAAGTTTTGCTCCCAAGAGAAACCTCGGAAACTCATGAAAGCATTCTCATTGTAGATGCCTAAAGAACTGTAACCAAATACAAATCCTGGAAATTGCATTTTAAAGATGTGTTTTTGACTAAAGCTGTTAATTGTTTTTTCTCGTTGTTAAAATTTTCAAGAATTTTTGTTACTGTGATTGCAGTGCGGCGATTGCCGATAAGCAGTTGAAAAAGGCAGATTGTTGTTTTGTTCGGGGGATGTTAGTTAGATTGAATGTTGCTTCATTACTCGTATTGAAATGAGCTTACTGCAAACAATGAACAGAATTCCAAAACATAGGCAATAAAGTGGAATGCTTAGTGCGAGCGGGACATCACTCTTTTCTCGGAATCACGAGGCTGCGTAATGGTACGCGGCAAAGTGGAATGCAACGGGCACCGTTTGCCGCTCGAACAATCGCCTATCTCGACTAAAAATAGTAACTTACACCCAGAACTTAATGTGAAAAAGTTGTATTTTTAGTCACTATTATAAATAGCAATATTGGAAGAAATGAAACATGTTTAACCAATCTTTGAACAATACTATTTCAAAGATCCAATATATCACAGTGGATTAATTTCAATGTCACATGCAATAGGCTGCTTAATAAAGCAATATTACTTGTCATCATTATTAGCTATACTGTTGTTCCAATAGCTTATATAATACAACTAGACAGAAACAAGACCTGCAGTAGTCGTGACCGTGTCGATTCTAAGTCTTTGAATAAGACATAAATAATAAAGAGCAAAAAGAATAGAGAACAAAGATGTCAAAAATTTTAATATACATGAAGATATATAAGGGAGTTCGAAAATGGCGGTCATTTGACAGGCCATAGTGATATTAATATTCCTATATGTTACGAAGTTAATACATAACGGTCTGCTGGGATGAGACGCAACCGTTAGGTTATAGTTGCGCCAGCAGAGGTCTTTACATTTCTCGAACATTTTCATTATGAACCTTAATCTTTAACGTCTATTGTCTGAAACTGTTACTCACGAACGGAGACTGAACTATTGATCTTTGTTTCGTCCGTAGTTGTAGATTTTTAAAAACTTTAAAAGTTGTACAGACAACATAATTTCCAATAAAGCGATTACTTTGCTGGCAAATTTGCTCCCATTGAATATCGCGACGACAAAGTACCATATATATTCGTCATTCATACCAACCGGATTTGTGACAATGCAGATAAGAGTTCAAGTGTACCGGAATTCCGAATGTAAAACTAGTTCCGTTCAACGGACTAACGTAAAAGAAGTGTAGGATCGAACAGACCTGTTACCATGTTTAAAGTTTATATTTTATAATTCAATCATCACAGTTCATCTTTGAATGTTATATTGGTATTTAAATTTACTATTATTAGACCAAGCCGAACCCCGCAAACGTTTGCCAGTGTGATAGAAGTTGAAATGCTTCTTAGACATCTGGTGGCAACTTATAACAAAAAGACCAAACAAATTTCGTATATTTACTACTGTTCATGGTAATATCTATTTTTGTATATAAAGAAACATATTTTCATTAAAATATAATATTACACCTTCTTATCGAGAAATGTATTGTTTCTGAGTGTTTTACACTTATATTTAATATAATCACACACATAGTTTCATTGAAAAAAAAAAACAAATTAAAAACCTTCATAACGCGCATATCGACCATACTGAATCTCTTTGATTCTTGTTTTGATGTCTATTTTATTGCTTTGTTTGTTCAATAGGTATAATTTGGTATTCAGTCCCTTTGTATATGCTTTGCGTGGTGACATATTTTCAGTTCATTGTGTAGCTATATACTTTTTACGATACCGATGTTTAATAGGAAACAGGCAAGTAAATATTAAATTGCGGTAAGGATTTGCGTCAAACATAACGGCTGTTTAATTGAATTATGATTTAAAATAAATAATGCAAAATTAAATATGTGGAAAACTCAATTAAGAAAAATATTTTGTTTCTGTGTTTGCTTTAACATCTCAAACCAACACTATCATTCTATAGTTTTAAAATTTATTGAAATAATTCATTTCTTAATTACCGACTGATATTTGTTGTCCTGTTAAGTCCAACAAGGGCGACTTTTAGTTAAATAAGCTCATTATAATGTAATGGCCACGACATTGTGTGTTTTCCTTTGTAAAATTAAAATACTTCAAATTTCTTAATTTTTCACACAATCAAATTTTTTAGCTTTTACATTAGGGAACACGTTTTTGCCGATATGAATTCGCTCTATGTTACACCCAGGGGACTACTTATAAGCATTTTAAACAAATAAAGTATATTTGAAGAAAACTGTGAAAGAATAAACTAAAACCAAGTTAATACTAAAAAGCACCACCAGTTCCAAATTGTTATTTCTACCAAACCTGACAAAATATCAGATTTGATCAAATAAATTATCATATCAATATTTATAAAATGTATTACATGTTACATACATCCATATATGTATATACATAAATATATACATATTTTTATATATGTACAGAAAGGCTCATATATATTTATACTTGCAAAGAAAATTGATACAACTATCATGTTAAGCGGCCGTTACGTTCTAGTGTTAAAATGAAAAAGATGACACTTTATTTTAGTAAAATAAACATATACATACATAAGTTAGGATTGTCAGTTATTTATTAAACGGTTCAATCATGAGCTGATAAATCGAAGGGCAGTAAGGATCGAATTTAAAGAAGTGACTAGAGACAACGCCGTCCGTTGACCTGGTAAATGTTTACTGTCCTTGGACGGCGGGTGCGGGCCGCGGCTCGCGTCCGGTGTGACGTCATTGCAGAGGTACCGATGGGTTTCAGCACAGGCCATGTTCCTGCTCTATTCCTGTTAAATGTTCGTGTTTCTTAAAAAATAATATATTTAAAATAAACTTACTTCTAGGAACACCTTATTCGCTGCAATTTATGGCTTTCAAATGCCTACAACTAGCAGATGTCTAAAGACTGATGATGATGTTAGTTATCCAATCGTTTGAGTTGTTTCAGTGTATATATAACGTGAATTAATATATGTTGTTTTGACACCCTGCACTTCCTTGTAAAACATTTCTATTACAATTAAACAGCATCTGCAAATTACTTTTTGACATGACACAATAAGAAATTATAATTACGATAGTTTTTTATACACTCTTTGTCTTATAAGAGATATCTCCATTTTTTTAAATATGTCATCGATAAACAGATACGAAAATAATTAAAATTCTGTCGCACAACTCACAATAAAAAGGTCGTTGATATTTAAGCATACGGCGTTCAATAGGAGCGCAAGAAATTAAGCAAATACAATCAAATGAAACAATCAATGTAATCAAATGATCTGGAGTATTAAATCAATTAATTGAACTGATTAAATAATGAGCGTGGTAAATATTAAATCAAAAGCGGACATGTGTATGACCGTATCACTGCCATAGATGTGATTAAAAAAGTTAAGAACTTGTGGACAAACGGTATCAATCTTTCTCGCCCTCTCAATCATTTTATTATCAAATGTAACAGACAGTTTCAAACTTTCATGAATGGAATAACATTTCCGTTAAGAGAAGCAGGAAGTGCGAAGACTGCTGACGTCTGTGGAGCTGAAGGTGCGTCTATTTCCCAGGAAAAGATTTTAAATATTCAGTCTTGAAACATTTCTAGTTAATACATAATTATTATTGGCTTTAATATATGTATCAATTTTTTCCGTATTTTTAATATAAATACCTATATATTTTAATAATTGTAATGTTATAATTATTGTTACATATTATTGATACATTAATATTTTTTCGTCTTTCTATGAATTTTATGTATGTATTTTTAGATCAATTACAGGATATTTTTAAATGTGTAATATAAATATATATCAGTGATTGATCAAACTTTTTAGACGCTATGAAATTCCAATGGGCAAAAGTTTATTCCTCTATCTCAGAATTGAGAGTTTTTGTGTTATTCTTTCGTCTAAGTTTTTACCGTTTTCGTTTTTTCTTATTCTTTTTAATAATTTCAGGACACGTTTGTCGCAATTTACGTGAACGTTATTTTCATTGTATGCTTGAAGTAAATGCCCGTTGATAATACACAATAACAGGTCTATTCTGGTTACTTGAGAAAAACTAAATGTCATTGACGTTGTGAGGCGAGTGAAACGGCACACGGACAGCGTCCTGTGGGAGCTGAAGAGTATCTCGGAGCGTGTACGAGTATTGGATTCAGGTACTTCCACATAGTTGCGATTGGCGACGTCCCACAGTGTTTTTGCGGACGACTGCGGCGAAGGTCGGTCGAGGCGAGCAACGAACGGTCTAGCATACCATGCGCTATGAATGAATAGTTGCCCGACTGGTCGGCCACCGCATATTAAGTTATATTAAGTTACTTCAGATTAATTTGACAACAAACATTTAAGTTGGCGAAAACCGGAATGATCTCAGGCGGCGGCCCCATGGGAACGGTTGAATCATTTGTATCCGTTATTGTTTCATAGTTGCATTCGTTTGCTATTGACATGTAGAGCCGCATACCGTTTATTCTATATTGATATATTATTATTAAAAGAGGAAGCGGAATTCTTTACTAACATGTAACTTTTTTTTAGACACATTTTATAATGGGTTATAATATTAAATGACACGAAGCCGTAGTTAAGCGTGCTCGCTCAAATATACAGTTAATCGAGTTTAATTCTTAAGGTGCCTATGGAGTGGAATGAAGCAGAATGGAATTTTAGGAATTAAAAAATAATTCGTCCATAACGAATAATGATATTTCTGTAAATTGTCGGTATTTTTTTTCGTTAAAAAGTAATTGCTTGTACATTTTGTCCAAAATAGTAAACCTATTTAACTAAACAAACTAGGTTGCTCAACTAGTTTTTCTCTTGTAAGTGATGAACCTTCATGTTTGTGGACGATTTGGTGAGATAATTTTCTACGTTATGTGTAACACAAAGACATTACAAAAATACATTATATTTTGCTATTGTTGTGTAAATATTATTTTATAAAGACATTTTTTCTCCGCGTTATTTTGTTTTAGCAGTAATATTGTCGATAATATTTTTTTCTCCGGAAGTGTGATCATAACTGTCGTACAGATCCTTCGTTTCAATGATATGACCTTGAATAGATACAATGTTGATTAAATCATAGACATTTCGCATAACTTATTCAGTAAGCGTGTTAAAGTAATAAAATGTGCTAGTGTCCTATTGCCTCATGTTTCGACTTATATTCGTTGGAATGCACGAGCGCACTTGTAATATAATATTATTACAATAACAATTATTCGTTTTCTAATCTTTTTGTTAACTAATGTATTATTGTATATCCTTGCCTTTATATTTAAAATTATTACTTTGATGATTTAAGAAAATGCAAAAAAAAACGACTACAAAAAGGAAACAGATTCTGAAGATTGTTCCCTGAAGTTTTTATTTTCATAATATATCATGTGGCCAGTGGCGTCTTCGGTGCTGCGGGCATCTATAGGCTACGATAATTCCAAAAAAATTCCATCAGGCAGACCGTATGCTTGTTTGCCACCGTAGTGGTATAAAAAAAATGTTTTATAATACATCATTATTACAATCTAATTGCTTAGTAAACGACATATAGTGTTCACCGATTAAATTAAGAAAATAATACATTTGCATAATAAAACGGAAAAAAAACAAATAGCAAAATATTAAATAGGACATTGTATATTTAGGGAATGTTTGTTGGACCCGCCGAATTTAGTAAATTTCTATTTCTTCTTATAAAGTTTAGTAAAGGTCGAATCTTCGAAACGTGCAGCGCTTAGTTCCTCAGCATAGGAAATCGGTGAAGGTGGCAGTGGTAAGTATGAGTACTACGTTTTTTACGGGTATGGAGATATGATCAAGCGTTATTATTCACCGCTAAAAAAGCCCCCTTTGTCGCATCGCCACTCTTCGGAAACACACACCTTTGTGCCAAGCCAAACATTGG
>DWLS01007618.1:0-10573 GCA_018246255.1 Pachliopta kotzebuea | reverse complement strand
AACCCATAATTTTTGCCTAAAAAACTCAAAAAAACCAAAAAAAAAAAAAAAAAAAAAAAAAAAAAAAAAAAACCGGGTATTATCATGAACATACAGATTAAAAAAATAATTATAATTTAAAAATATGAACTTGGAAATTACAGATTATACATAGAAATAGAAAGGTAGAGAGAGCTATACCATATCCAATTAATTAAATAATGTTATAAAAAGCTTTTATACTTCTGTTGGATATAAGATTTCTAAAGTATTAAATGAAAAGTTAACATAATTAGACAGGTTAGTCCGATCACAATACCTTTACAATTCGCTTTGAATGCACGACAATGATTTATAAGTGTCGTTTAGAATTAAATATTACTGTCACGAAATCATTCATCAGTGAAAACAGAGTGTCTTGCCTTTTGTAAACATATATGAACCCTAATTCAAGACATCAAGGTCGTACGCGCGAACGGGCACAAAGAGGAGATCCGGACCCAGCGCGGAGCCTTGTGCCACTCCGCGCAAAAAATCAACCAAAAAATGACAAGCAGCCAAGACTTGCTCTCTTATCAATTATTCTTTGGCCGGTTTCATGCGTGTAAGTGAAATGGGTGGCCGTCCGTTCGAATTTGATACTTATCTCTTCACTTATAAGAGGCAAATTACAACTCGGCACAGTCGAAGACCTTGGCGAGGTAAAACAAAAGTGGGGTGTGGTAAAAATTATGCTGTTGCTAAGTGCGTCAGTACGTACAGCACTTTAACGATACGAAGTCGTCTCGTTTATACTTTTAACCTCAAATCTTGTTATTATAACTCGATAACCTGAGCGTTAAAATCTTAACCAAATGTTATGATTTTGATCATTTATCTGCCGGTGGATAAACCAATCCTGTTATTTGATATTAAACGGACAACACAAAAAAAAATCTTGCTCTTATCTGAAAATACTGTAGTAAACTCTATTAACAAAAATCACTAATTATCTCTAATGTAGATTTAAATAAGTTAAAATACCAACGTAAATTATATAAAGATAATAATTGATAAAAGTAAGGATGAAATCTAAAAGTACTTGATCTTCAAAACATAGTAAAACAAACAGTGCAGTCCCAGATTTATGGGTAATTACTAATATATATTACTGATGATGATACATTGAGTATACTAGCTAGTGAAACAATAAATCTAGAAAAAGGATAGCACTTTTTCTGATGACGTGTGACCTTAATCAGGTCTTCTTGCTATTCATGTCAAGGAGGTACATAATCTTCAAGAAATTTCAACAGGAGCTATAACAGGTTAAAATTAAATGATAATGATGACGATGACTTTAATAGTTATCTCCTTGTTATACCATTAAAGATTTATTTATGTTTTTTATATTGTTAATTCTTAGTCTGGTCGCTTTAAAATATTATTTTTTGTAAACTCATGATATTAGTCTCTAGGGTAGGATATGTTATTAGTCTGATTTAAATGCTACTTGCGGAATGAACATAGAAATTTACGAAAGATCTTGAGGTCTTTGGCAATTTAAGATATCAGTAAATTTATTATTTTAATTTATTACTTTGTTTAAAAAAGAAAGTTAAAAGCTCCGGTTAGAGTACCTTAGCACCAACACGAGCTGCGCTAGACAGCATAAAGCAAAAAGGAAAGCTAACCAAAGCTTCAGTATAGGATGAAATGTAAGCTGGTATCGATTTATTCTGTGTGTGTCTATGGCTGTATACCCTGACACGAGCATAGCTGCGTACAAAACCAGTTTCATGAATCTATTACGAGAGCCCCGCAGCGGAGCCCCGCGTCCAGCCGCAGTGTTAGAGTTGTATAGGTGGCTGTGCACGTAGCGAGCGCCCTTCGCGCCGGCACACGGAAGCGCGCAGCCTGCGCAGGTCATTGGACTCCGAGCTACCTTCGCTGCAATCTGTCGATGTCCTTTACCACGAGGCCCGAATAACAGCGGGTGGTCTCTCTTTAATTGCCTCGATACCCACTAACCACTTATCATGTCAGACGGAAGCCTTTAGTTTAGACAGGACCAAGAATTTGAGAAAACCTTTGACAAACCAATTTCATATATATATATATTTATATCCACACGATTTGATACAAGTCTTAAAGCACGTGATATTAGTTGTTATATTAACTGTACATTAATTGAAAAATTCATTGTTGCAGGAAGGATACGAACCCGGCACCTTCGGAGTGGAAGGCAGGCGTTCAAACCACAATCCTATCACGGCTCCCAACCAATTTCATATTGTATATGTATCTGTCCGATAAAACGAGCTAGGCATTCAATGGAAAGTGGTACGCTTCCCATGTAAGACGGAAGTCCTTTAGTTTAGATAGGGGCAAGATTTTGTGAAAACCTTTTTCAAACTAATTTCATATATTTTATTAATGTTTATATCCATGCGATTTGATACATGTCCTAAAGCACGTGATATTAGTTGTTATACTAACTTCAAATATATTGAAAAATTAATTGCTGCAGGATTCGAATCCTCGGCGCGGAAGGCAGGCGTTCAAAGCATTAGGCTATCACGGCTAACAACCAATTTCATTTTGGATATCTATCTATCCGACGAAACAAACAAAGCGTTCACCTGATGGTAAGTGATACGCTTGCCAATAACAATAACGTGCTGGTTAAGGTATACAAGCAACACATTGCGTTTGCCTTTAGATTAGTTTTTAAGTCTCGTTACCGCATAGCAGAATATAACACCCTTGAAAACGGAACACATTAATGTTTGCAGATTTCTGTTTGTCTGTAGAAATAGGAACAGCGATGGTACCTACCTAGGCAGTCTCCGGCAGAAGACCTACCACCAGAGATCTGCCTCTATATAACAGCATTGTTATATTTCAGCTGTGAATATCTAAGATCCGGATTATTTTGAACAATAACTTATTTTTGCGTTATTTTGTCTACTGTATCCTACATTACTTTAGCATACCATTTTTTTGGAGAACTGTAACATAGTCAATATAAAAACAATATTTGTATTGGCACAATTAACTTGAATACTCATTTAAGTTATGTCTCAACAAGTGGTGTTGTAGGTTTTTTACCTTTGGGATCTCTGTTATAGGTTTTAGTACATGAAATATAAAAAAGTCTCCGTTATCGAATCAATGACCTCAGTGATGACTGTACTCAATTGTTGAATGCAGGTAGCATATGCAAAGACACTAAATAATTGAAGGAGACCTTAGTTTTTAAGTGACGATTATTCAAGCAGCAATAGTAAAACTTGAAGTAAGACTTGAACTTGAAGGGACAGTCTTAGAAGCATGTAAATCCTTCCTATATAATTATATATAAAAGAGATAGAGTAGTACACGAAGAAATGTGTTAAATCAGATTCTGTTTCATGCTGTGATATACATCAAAATTTGAAATTTTTAGTTGGATGCACGGTATAAATAATGGAATATTTGCTTACTTAGGCTTGGGACTGTAACTGTTTAATGTCACTTTGGACACTATCTTACCTTATTTTACTTTAAAATGAGTTTTAAGAGAGCAAGCTTTTATTGTGGAATAAAACTGACAGTTTAGCCTACGTTTTTAACTGATATATTTGGTGAAGAAGAAGTTATATGATACTACTTCCCCTTAGTACAATTTGTAGAATAATAATAATCTATATGATATCGATAAAAACGTTAAGAGAAAATGTGAAATCGCTTCGTAACTTCAAAATGTATTTTATCTGAGAAAGTAGAAAGCATACTTCTATAACAGATAAAGAAAATATATGATAAAAATTATCGATATCGGCCGAATAACAATAGAACTATCTTCAAACGATAAAGGGGCCACTAAAATTATACGATAAGTATACAAAGATTTAATACAATAATTTCTTACTGGTGTCTTTATTGGGCAGCGTCTATATCTGCCGCCAAACTGTTGCTGTTACGTTAAAGTTTTAAAGGTGTTGTAGTTATTGAAATTGTTTGAGAACCCAAATGTGGTGTTGTGTTTGTGACCCTAACTAACGTTATGAGTATGTCATTTACCATCAGTTCGTCATATGAAATAAATCATAAGAAAAAATATTATATAAAATCGCTTCAGCGTACGCTTCCTCAACAGCATGCGCTGTAACTCGCGCCGCGCTTCAAACCCGGCCGCCGCTGTAAGAACCCGACGCGCTTTCTCTCTCTTCCCTTACCGCTCGTTACATGCCGCCTTCCCTTTCTAACACGCGGAATACTGAAAACGCTTTGAAATTGGATTTGAACGCAATTTACTCACAAAGTTGCTCCATTTGAAATTCACATACAGCTGAACTGAATTTCAGGTACATAGTAATCCGCGAACAGACACATAACCGCGTTATACCGACGTTATGTACGTACTCGCACATAGTCTTTGTAAAGCAGGAGGCGCAGTGTAATGGTGCATCGAACGTTCTGGATGAATATTTTCGTCCTTTGTTCAAATTTACAACCACGTTTGATTTATACAATGAAAATTTGTTTTTAGCGCTGTACTTATTTATTCTGGATTCAAATCTTTTTAATATTATAACCATACGGTTCTTGTGGTATTCTTCTTCTATTGCAGTGTTGACAGACTGGTCGTGGTCATCAAGTAGTGGAACAGCCACTAAGTTATAATATTTGTGCAAAAGGTCGTCTACTGCCAATTTGGTCTGGTTGATCCACCTCATGAGTTTTCTGTCTCATGGTCTAACGCCTTCTGTCTTTCCTTGCACTACTACTCACTCAATGGATAGACACATCAATTTATCTACACACATGACTGAAGTATATGAAGTGGTATAGCACAATGATAAAATAATCAAAATTATGAAATCTCAAATTTTCTTTGTTTCTTCACAAAATATGAGTACTTGTATGAAACACGTGATGGTACGTTTCGATACGCAAGTAATTTCACTAGCTACATTCAAAACAGGATATGGTAATGATAGCACAAAATTTTTGGATAACTAAAGTAGATTCTTCATTAACTCAACTCCAGCAACAGAAACTCACCATTAGCTTGATCAATTTTGTTTTAGAGAGATATAGTATTAGACACTTTAGCAACATTTTTCAGTCCACTCATTGTTCTCTCAATGAAGAATTAAAAGAATTGTAGAATAAATAAAAGACTAATATTAGAGCCAAAATATTACTTGAAAAAGAAAAGAAGGTATCACAAAGTTTTTTCCAACTGATCGCCCCATGATGACAATAATGATTACGTGCAGAAGAAAACATAAATGACAAGCAAAAAAACTAAAAGATCAAGCAAAAGGTTCACCTGATGGTAACACGGTGGTTAAGATGGTATACACAGCATCAGATTACACTCGTCTCTTTGAGACATAAAGTATTAAATCTCGTTACCCCAGTAATTTCACTAGCATATAGCATCCTTCAAACAGAAACACAATAATGTCTGCAAAGTACTATTTATTGTCTACAACAGGAGCTGCAGTGGTACCTAGACGGTCCCCATCAACAGAGACCTACTACCAATCAGTCAAACTCAGTCACCATCAGGTCAGTCTCATTATCCCAGTAATTTCACTAACTACAACACCATAGAAGACAGTAACGTTTGCGCAAAACTGTTGGGATCTGCAATGGTATATAAATAGACGGTCTCCGGCAACGGAAACTTACCACCAATTCACATCATGAGAGAATATACAAATTGTTGGCAATGAAATAAAGGAGGGTTTATGTAGAAAAAATTATAAGATAGCTTTGATATTTGTCTATTCAGCGACAGTTCCGAGTGGCAGCGGCCGCGGGTAGGACGGATGTAAACGTCAGATACTTGCGCTGTTTGGCAAGAGCGCAAAAATTCAGCATGTGCCAATTTACAGTTTTTAAATTGCCCACCGTTTCCACCATCCTCCAAACCCCTCCCCTCTCCACAACTTGATACGTATATTAGGTTAGGAATATCGGTTGCTACATGACCCACATTCCACTTTACATTGAATAGTATACAAGTATGATTTTTATTTTTTACCTTTTGTTCCCTCGTATAGTGCGACCGGGCTTAGTCTATTTTTTTCTATTATTTCCTTTTCACGTTCTCTCATTGTTCCTTTTTACTTCTTTCATGCTTAGTTTTATCTTTTAAATTCATACTGTAATTTACAATTTCATTGACTGTAACAATTATACCACAAACTGCATCCCGCTTTATATGTACTATTCTTGAATTCCTTTCATTGAATTTGTCTGAAACATGTCCTCGTAAAAAAATTAAACAAATCGGCTAAACTCTTTATAGATTATATGTTTTTTCCAGAGTCTCCTTTCATTGACTTTCCTTTAAGAAAGGATAAACAAAAATTTGATTTAATTATCATCCGATAAATACAATCAATAATAAAATAAGCAATGAAGGAATGACCAGAAGAGAAGATTGTTCTAGTACTGAATAAAATGAAAAGATATCTACTATTAACGTGATTGTCCCAACACAATTATGAGGACAAGGCCGTGGCCTCATTCATTGTCAAGTTTGTGCTCCATCATCGAAGAGTAATGTGCCACGGATCAAATCGGAGATTTAGCGTGACTAGAGCAATTTCTCACATCCAGCGAAATAGCGTGAGCATTGCTCTAATTATAGAGACCATTTCGAGATAACTGACCTATGTTAAGACATTCAAAACGAGCCGGCTTAGAATAATTGCTGAATTCCGACCATCTGCTCCAAATGGTCCAAATTCAATATAATAATGCAAGGTTTTAAGGTCATCGTTCTTAGCTAATTTTATATCTGCAGCAACAGTTCCTGCGCCTCTCACATCCAGCTGATTCCCGTGACGTTCACCAGAACAGCGGTCTACCTTTTGTAACAAATCATCAATTTCTTTATAAAAAAAAAGCGTGCCTCTGTCCTTGATAATTTAAATATATCAATGCGAACGCTATCAGGGGTCAGCGATCGAACGCGGATAACGGATAACCTATCTAGATATCTAGACCGGATTATGATAGTTGCTGAGCGATTACCGAACGGCGAATAACCTTGCGGTCTGTTTCACGGCAGCGCCATCTTCCGGTAACCACGGGAAGTTGTCACTGTGGCCCAGTTTGAACCGTGAATGGTCCTGACAGGATGATTGATACAATTAACTGATAATAAATGATAAATTAAAACGCACGCCCACAACAACGCGACGTTAGTTAGGATGACGTACACTGTAACACATTGTACACATCATCTTCAATATAAGATGTTTCATGGACACGGATATCTAATTTTTTTTATTCTACCAGCTGACGATACGACTCAAGTTCATTGGTTCGTTCACTTGATGGTATGTTATACGGTTGTTCATAACAAAGTGACGCTAATTAAGATGGTATACACAGCACCATATTGCGCTCGTCGCCTTAAGATTTAAATTGTTGTCTCGTTATCCCAGTAATCTTACTAGGATACAGCACTTTTCAAACCGGTACACAATGATGTTTGTTCATCAATACTTGGCGGTAGAAATAAGAGCTGCAGTGGTACCTACCTAGACGGTCTGTACCAACAAAGACCTACCACCAGTAAACGTACCATCAAGTATACTGCTTTGAATAAAAAAATTAACAACAGGTTTCCTTTTTATCTATCAGTCAATAAGAGTTAAGTTAAGAATTACATACATTTTTTTTATTTATATATACACAAAAAAATTAAACTTTGTATGGAATTAAAGATTTCACTAAAATGTGATATATTTTTCAATATAATTCCCGAAAAATATACTCAAGGAGTATGAAAAAGTATTAAAAACTTTTTATCGTATTACAAACTAATAATACATGTATTTTTTATATTACGATTATATTGAAATAAGACTACTATGAATATATATTGAAACATTTAAAAAAAATTAATACATTATTATACAAATTCAACCTGTTTTCAAGTTCTTATAGCTTGGCTATGGCTCGTTATATGAACGTTATAAAAAACAATAATAACATGACTTTTAATATTTTTCCTTTTTTTTTTAATTTTTATCGGTTGAAATATTATGAATATATATAAATTGGACACACTCCCCCGTAGACGTCAATTATTTATATCGCTCCCTTGTGGCTTTGGCCAAACGACGTGTGTCAAAAGTTACGACATTAAAAAAAAATAACCCTAGACAAAAGAAGCGACCGGCGTTCCCTCCGAAATTGTTGTCTGTCAGAAATAAATCAAAATCGAAAACAACGGGCGCCGATTGGCCCGCTTTATCTCTGGAAGGGGATCAGGTGGGTCAGATTAGAAATAAAAAATGTGTACATAGCTGGCTATGTCTACGGGCATCTAGGATAGGAGTACATGGAACCGGTTTCCGACTCCGAAGGGTCGTACTTTTTTTCTCTCTATTCCTCTAGTAGACGACAGGCGGTCTATGATTGGGCGGCGGGTTACTTTTTGTCCGGTCCGGCGCACGCGCAGGTAGGGCTCCGACAATTTATTTGTTTTGAACCACAACTGGTTCCAACGCTTCTGTTATGTGAAACAGATTTTTTTAACATAAAATTATATATAAGGAACACACGTCTGAAGGCGGCGCGGGCAATGTGATTTTATTTTCCGGATGATGTTCTCGCCCTTGGCCACTATTATGACTATGGAAAGCTTCGCCGGTTCCAGGGCTCTCGGACGCTATACTACATGTAGCTCGCAAAATATTTTTTTTCGTTTCCAAAAATCCTTTCAAAATTAAACAAAAAACAAAATATTTAAAAAGCTCAGCACTAAAAGAGGTTAGTTTCTATAGAACAAAGTTTATTTCCTAGATATAATATTTTTATACAAATTAGTCAACGGTCACTCTGATATCCGAACTTCTTATCTAAGATAAACATAACTATTTCGTGACATCTTCCTAGATGTAACAGCTATCAACTTTTCTCTAACATAAGGGCCCGTACAAATTTGGGATTGTATTCTCCGTTAAACAGACTTTTAAGATTGTATAATAAAATGGACAATCTCTCAACAACTCCCGATAAAGCAGCAAACGACAAAGACAACGATACGGACCGTCCTCACGAACCTCACTCCATAGACATTTTTTCGGATCATTTAGATAGATTCAAAATTAACGTGAAATATGTAATCCATACATACCGCTACAGAATTTAATTTAAAAATAATAATATCTGTAGACAGTGTTTAATAAATTAGATTTTTCTTAACATTCAAAGTTTTTTGTAACTAAGTAATATTTACTGTGTATTTAATTATCATATGTACCTGTATATTTCTTATGTATAAGGATTGTATAAATAGCATTTAAACATTGTACTGCACACTGTTGTATCTATAAGTTCAAAATAATGTTATTTAGTTGACACAACACAACAAAATAAATTACTGTTTATATAGTACATCATTGACAAACCTTGCCGTGTCTCTGCTGGCTTGCGAGATTGTGCCTCAGGGTTGTTCCTCATCATCCAAGCCTACCATTCAATGAGCCATAGATCACTAAATCTTATCCACCTCTAAGGCTAAAATAAATTTCTACATTTAGATATACCTCGTTATATATTTTCATACATTTTTAAGAGCATCACCTTCAGTCGATTAACGACTACATTTGGACATAGCCTTAAAGATCATGTTATTATTATTATTGTAGTCAGGTTTCCGGTGTTAACTTATGACCGCCAGCAACACCAGAAGTATCACTACCGTGTTGCCGAATGATCACTGGCTTCATAATTAGCACTCATCGAGCACTATCCCACGTGTGGGCAACAGATCACAATAACGCAGACTAATATCCTCTACTCTCGGCCTAAGTATTTTCCGCACCTCTCGATCTATAGTCATACATTTGATACCATGTGGAATTGAGGTTAAGTGGAATTAGCTCACATGTAATTTATAATTTTTTTTATGTAATATATAATAGACACTCATCGGGTAGTATTCCACGCGTGGGCAATAGACATCGTCATGGTAAAGCAGATAAGTATTCTCTACTCTCGGTCTGAATATTCTCCGGGCCCCACGATCTATAGTCATACATTTGATACCATGTGGAATTGAGGTTAAGTAAAATTTGCTAACATGTAATTTATAAATTTTTTAATGTAATATATAAATACCACTCATCAGAAACTATCCCACGCGTGGGCAATAGACATCACCATGGTAAAGCAGATAAGTATTCTCTGCTCTCGGCCGAAGTATTCTCCGCACCTCTCGATCTATAGTCATACATTTGATACTACGTGGAATTGAGATTAAGTGGAATTTAGTAACATGTGATTTATAATTTTATAATGTAATATATAATAGACACTCATCGAGTAGTATCCCACGCGTGGGCAATAGACATCACCATGGTAAAGCAGATAAGTATTCTCTGCTCTCGGCCGAAGTATTCTCCGCACCTCTCGATCTATAGTCATACATTTGATACTACGTGGAATTGAGATTAAGTGGAATTTAGTAACATGTGATTTATAATTTTATAATGTAATATATAATAGACACTCATCGAGTAGTATCCCACGCGTGGGCAATAGACATCACCATGGTAAAGCAGATAAGTATTCTCAGCACTCGGTCGGAATATTC
>DWLS01007617.1:0-10573 GCA_018246255.1 Pachliopta kotzebuea | reverse complement strand
TGTCTTCCATTATACGACATTACTATAAAATAATTAATTTATCATAATGAATTATTATAATTCGTTACAATATGAAAATCCTGCAACGCAAGACTTCGATGTTTTTGCAAATTTGTGAGTCGAGAGTACAGAGCGAAGAGGGCTTGAAGCTTCACCAACGACACCAGATTACACTCGAACGAATGCTAATGCTGTATCATTACTAAATGACACTCCTCGCGCCCACGCCGGAGCTGAACCAGCCTACGGGGAAGGGGGTAGAGGTGGGGGGCGCGTAGGGGCAGCTCACTATAATTACCTCGAATGGAATTAAATAGAGCACTTCGCATCGGAAATCCTGCGGATTAACTATAAGGCTGATGGCCTTTAATTAAAAGGGCATTACGCCCGGGGCCTAATTGCGATTCGAATCCTGCGGGATCACCGCCAGATAACGGTAACGAACGCAATTATCTGTCCTCCAGCCCCGGAGGAGACTGCACCGCCGCGCGTGCAGACCCTCGCGCAGGAGCGGACGCCGGTCGCTGAGCTTGTACGGGATCTGGTTAATCCTCCGATATTGCTCAGGTGTTGCGGTCTCGCGCCGAGACCGGTGCTCCCTCTTGCCGCTGGTGCTAAGGTTTAGCTAATTATATAATTAGGTGTGTTTAATGCATTTAGCGGAGGAAGGGAGGGTGCAAGAGAAACAGCGCACGAGCGTCACACGTATTTATTTCACCGACTTAATGAATGAGTAAATCAAAGTTAAACTGTAAATAATAAAATGAATGTGTGTCGGTGATAGTTCAGGTACAGTCAGCGGTGAGCACAAAACGCGAAATATACTTATTTATGCACGTATATCCCTACTAATGTACTTATAATTATTAAATACGGTTAATATGTAATATATGCTTTCTAGTATGTAGATACGAGTACATTTGAGATTACATTTTTGAAGATTTTAACGGAAAATATTAAAACTCCGCAGGCTACCCGCCGGCGGCTAGTACACCTCGACGCTCTCCTGGTGGTGCACGGTGTCCTGGCGGAACATCTCCACGTCTGCCTGGCTGTCCGCCTGGATCAGCTTGTTGCGCCCCTCCTGCGACACAGCCGGGGTATACATACACTGCGCACAGCCCCCACCTCATAACTCTCCAAGAAAAAGATCCCCAAAGAACCCATCGTGGAATTGCAATAGTAAGAAGACGGAATAAATAGGAGAATAGAAGCCACGGTCTACTCTGAGTATACGTGAGCGTACACCCTCAGTGATGTAAATGTTTACTCGCAGCGGTGAACAATTTGTTCGCGTACTCCTGTCACAAATGTACATTAGTATACGGTACCTTGGGGTGCATGAGGATGAAGGGCAGCTCGGCGCTGAGCTCGCCGCCGAGCGCGCCCAGGTACAGCTTGGCCTTCACGCTGTAGCTCACCACGATGCCGAACGCGTCGCGCTGCTCCGGCTCCAGCAGCCTGCCAGCGCGACGCGCTCGTTACTACATTACAGACTGCGTGCTGCGGGAGGGGGTGGGTGGGGGGAAGGCAGAGGGGGAGAGAGGATGGGAGGCCGCGTCCGCTGACACTGCAGGTGTAGCGAGGAGCACAACGAGTACATTGTACTGCCGGCGGACCCGCAGCTTACGTCACATCAACAGTCAGCCGTTAGCAAATTTCCTTTCATCGCATAAGAAGACAAAGTTGTGCGGGGTTGTGGGGGTTGCGAGGGAGGGGCAGGGAGTGGGTGAGGTGAGAGGAACACTCACAAGGTGGTGGAGGCGAGCGTCGAGTCCTGCCGCTTGAGCTGTGCGTCGAGCGCGATGCCGCGGCGGTCGCGCAGCGTGCCCAGCGACGGCGTTAGCGCGAGCACCTTCTGCAGGCTCGCGCCCGGCTGCAGCGGGCACCCGTCCCTGCCCAACAACACCGCCGCATGTTAACCAAACAGAAGCAGACCACTGCGCTGGTGCAGCAACACATCTCTTTAACCTTGACGAATACAAATTTGTTCGCTGGCCGTGAATATTGCTCGTAGTACAATGAGCAGCGGGACTCAGCACAAGTACCTGCAGCGCACTGTCACAGTGCATGTATGAATACGTATATATACGTGTGTGCGTGTACTGACTGCGTCTCGATGCTGCTGACCACGTTGCGGTACTGCCCGTTCTGCAGCAGCAGCACGTCGACTGCCTGCTGCACGCATGCCTTGATCTTCTTCACCACCTTGTTGCTATGGTTGCGCACGCAGATGTTCACCGCGATCGTCTCACCGTGCATGTACAGCTGGAAATTATAGCTTGGATTAAATTGGAATATACCTTAAAGCTAACTAATATGGTTATTATGGAATAATGTAGCGCCCAGAGAAGAGGTGGAACCAAGTGGAGCGGTTCAATGTAACTACCCGATGACCATGACCAGCCCGACAACACTGCAACGATTAAAAATGAGAAAAATTCTAGTTACGAGGGTCCACAGTGTATGTACAGTGAGACCACGAGCTGTGCAACGGCGAGGGTGCGCGGGGACCCACCTGCTTGTCGAGCGTCAGCTCCAGCTCCAGCTGCCCCGGCGACAGCACGAAGTCCTTGCGCACCACCGTGCACGGCTGCGGGCCAGGCTTGCTCGGCGCGAACTGCACCTTGCGGATGCCCAGCGCCACGGTGCTCCTGCCCAGCGCAGCACATGCACATACGGCGACAGGTATACCGTGCAGTCAAACAATAGTCGGTCACACATAGGAACAGGCGGCGGAGCCGATTCATGTTAACTAGAGTTCGAGAGATAAACAGAAGTTACATATGTGCCGCCTGTATCCGGGTCCACGCACCTGCGATGCGACCGGTCGATCTCGTTGTCGCCGACGAACAGCTTGACGTAGTAGTGCACTCCGCACGGCTCGCCCTCGTCCTCCAGCGCGTTCTGCAGGGTCACGGAGCCGGGCGCGCCCGCCGGCAACGTCAGCCGGAACGGGTACGCGCCCGCGCCCAGCTTGCGCACCAGCCGCTCCTGCCGGTGAGAGTCACGTCGTGAGAACGGAGACCTGGTGCAGCCGCTACGTGGTGCGTGTTGCGCCCCTACCTGCGTCCTGTTGAGCTCGAAGGGCTGCTTCTCCGGCGCGGGGTACACCTGCTCGGAGGCCAGGTACAGCTCCTTGTAGAAGTTGAGACCCATGACCTCGTCCTCCTCGCGGCCGTAGCGGAAGGTGCAGACCGCCTGCGCGAACACGCGCCGCCCGCGGACGTACTCCTCGTCCACCGCCACCACGCCCTCTGCCGGCCGCAAACATACACTTGTTAGTAAAAACATATCAGCGACTGATAATGAAACCCTGCAACCCGTTCTGGAAACTAATATCAACATTAATGATACAGAAATGTTCACAAATCCGAAAAGCTGTTACTGGCTCTTCTTACTGTGTTCTACATATTATACTCCGGCTTAAAATATGCGAAACTACAAAAAAATCATCCTCCTACAGTTCTAACGTAATTCCAAAAGAAATTGTGTACAACCAGAGATTTGATGACAGCTTAGTTTGCTGCGTAGCGAAGTGACAATCCAGGGTCATCCTCACAAATGTAACATTTCGAGAACACTTTCAGAGCTAAGACGCAATCGTGAAACATTTCAGCTGGTTCCTGAGATCAGTAGAAGAGCGCACGGGCCTCAGAAACTGTTTCCTTACGTTGGGTTCCCGTGGGACCCGCACAGACCTATGGGCTCCACGAAGGATATGTGGTCGACGAACTCCCGCTTCGGCATGTAGAGCGTGAGCTTGCCGTTGGGCGCGCACTTCTTGAACACTTTGAAATTGTAGACCATGGTGAGGCTCGCGGGAAACCAGCTGTGGGTGTCGTAGCTGCTGCGGACGGAGCCGTGTGTGCGCCCGCACCACGGCACGCCGATATATAAGCGCTGGCCTCCTGCGGGGCTTCCCGACCCAAGGTAATCTCGTTAGCACTAATTCAGTCCACGTGAGCAAGGGTCGCGTGGACCCGTGCCCGTGCACCGCGACCGATACTAAATGCCAGACGTGAAGGGAAAGCGTACCAAGCTACCAGTTTGGAAAAGCTAAGCAATGTTACTTCGCGGTGAGGCCGCGGCGTCTCTCCTCAGTTGAGAGTTAATTTACCAGTGCATGTCGAGTACCTGAGCTGCAACTGCCGTTATTTTGGGAAAGAAATCGATCATCGGGACAACTTTAATCCCGGTCCTCTGAGACCACGGCTGCTGCAAAATGGCCGCATAATAAAGTAAATAAAAACACCTAAATAAAATCAATAAAACTTTGTTTAATTAAACGTGTAATATATTCGTGGATATAAGAAGATTATGGGTAGGTTTTGTGTCCCTCCTGTAGTTGTACACACGTCGTATTCGCACAGTATAGATCTCTAAGCACCTGATGTATCGCCAATCAATTTGACTCCGCCGCTAGGAGATCAGCGAAGTTAAAGTTTCAATGGAACGACGTTCGCAAAATCCACATCCGCGAGGCGGGAAGCTGACTATAATCATTTGTCTTCTATATAATCTGTCTCACGGTATGTATGTGGTGCCAAATCTTCCCCGAAACTCAGCCCACTCAGATCAGGACGAAAGTAGTCGAGTCTTCGCGTGAACCGATCCGAAATCAAGATATATATTAACATACTGAGAAGTAGCTTCAATATTGTTCATTATTTTACAAATTTCCATCAGTGGTTGTGTGGAAGGGACCACTCCCAGCTGATGATCCGGCACCGCCCGCGGGGCCCTCCTCTCGTTATGCTTTTATTATTATATTTCATCTTCTTTTAATTGTAATATTGTTTGATTTACAATAAACTTTTGTCTACTCCATTCCATCCTTTCCCTTATTTTATGTCGAATATCAAACTAATGAAGTATAAGTAGGAATATATACAGATAAAACTACTGAAATAATATCACTTAACGTAGCGGGGCCGGGTAGTTCTAAAAGTTTGAAAATTTGTTGTCAAAATGAAGATGTTTCATGTTGAGAGACGCCTTCCTAAATGTGACTGCAAACCTTCAGTCCGAAGAAAAGATGTCATGTTCACAACGTTAAGTACAAGCAATGTCCGCACAGATTTGTTTCTAGCACACGCTACACTAAATGTGGCGTCACTCAGCAAAACCATTAATATAATGTTAAAAAGTAACTTTTTTGTCACTTGGCTAAAATAAAGTGAAAACTTAGTTGTTAGGCAGGGCCACGGGTAAGCTTTTCTTAGTAAAAATAAAGGTCCCCCTCTTTTTACCCCTGAGAGTTCTTTGACCATTAGTATACACTCGGCCGGTACCAGGTCGCGAAAGCAGTAGACAGTTGTGTTTTATATTAAGTGACGGGCAACGGCGTCATGACGTGCTGACGTTTTAGTCGTGCTAAGATGCTGACGTGCTTGTCGTGCTAACGTGCCGCTGTATGAGCCGGGCCCGGTGGGTCGCTGACCGCTCGCCGCCTCTGTCCCACTCCGGCAATGGTAACCTCGTAACTTACCGTTTCACAATACCGTTACACCTGAGTTACTTTATATTACACTAATATGATAAAAAGGAAATTGTCTAACAAATCTGTTTAATTGTAAGTAAAATAAAACGAAGCAGTTAAATATAATTTAGATGTTCAACAAGATCATCAGTCAATGTTTCCAACTTCCAATAACAAAGCAGGCCCCTGCGCCGGCTGAAGTCTGACGCGAATTGGCGAGTGTTGTTCACACCTCGCTGCCAGCGTCCGGCCGCGAGAAGACACCTTCAAAGTAATATCCTGTTATTTAATAATAATAAAACTGGAAACCGTGAGCCGAGCCGTATGCGGACTGCGCAAGAGCGGCGCTAAATCCCGCTATACTAACACTTTTAAACGCCTGGTGACGCCATCTGGTGACCGGCGCTCCCCCGCTACTCCCCGCTACTCCCCGCTACTCCCCGCACAGAGCGCACAGCCATGCGCGTGCGCACGCACACCTGTGTTACGACGGACGTGAGCTGAGATTGTTATTGTTCAGTGCTCGCGGGGCGCAGAGTGAGGCGGTGCGACGCGACTCGCCTCGCACTCTCGGTGGAGTAGTATATATTCTTTTCCGCGCACACCGCACGCTGCACACAGCTATTCATCACCAGTGAAAGTTTTATTGAAATAACTGAAGACACCTAAAAGGTTGTACATGCAAAACCATTAATATACAACCAAAGTATACTTTTGAAACAGATTTTGTCGGTGGCTCTACCCTAAATCCACGGATTAGTGCAATTTCCTATAAAATATTTTATTCTCAATTTTATAAGACAACTACTTGTTAAAGAATTAGTTCTTTAAATGTAGCCTTTCATTATACGTAATGTTTTATGGCTATTGTTAATAAAAAAACCCGTAGTCAAAATTTATTCTTGATTGTATTGGTTGCAGCGAATGCGCATCCGATGGCGGCCGGCGCCAGCGACGATCATCCACCGCCCGGTACGAACTTGCTTATAATAATATTCTAATGTTATTGTAATACGTAATACTACATTTTGATCCCATTTCATATGCAAATTGAAAGAATTGTTTATAAAATAAAACAATATTATAATTAACCTGCACTCTAAATTTTTAAATATAAACAGTGTTTAATAACAACAGCCAATAGACTAGCCACTGCAGGGATCTCCACCAATAATGGAGGAAATCTCAGCGTTTAACATAATATAAAAATAATGTATTCTTATTACCATTTACGGTCCCGATACGGTCTCGGAATCGAGTATTAGATCACTGTAACAGCAAAAATATTTTTCGCGAGGAATTTTTTTTTTTTATAATATTTTAATTTATATCATTATACCAAAATAAATAATTTATAATTATTCATCAATATTTTGACAAATATTTAAAGACTAAATTATGTTAGTGTACACTAAACCAACATTTATGTGTTGGTTTAGTGTTTTGCTAAACTCCAAACAAAAAGCTAGGTATTAATTCCTTTCTCTTGAAAAATACACAAGAGGGATTTCCAAGATCATCACCCGACGCAATTACTAGTGATTTTTTTTTCCTTTTCGCTCAAGACGCAGGCTATAGTATTTCGACCATACCGCCTAGTCTTTCGTAGAAGCAATTACTAGTAAGGTACTCAGTGGAGTTGCAAAGGTTCGTCCGGAGCCGGCGTTGCGTACCAATAAACTGCCTCCGTAAGCAAAAGGATCGTCTGCGCGCACCCGTGCTTGTTTTATATTTTTATTGTTACCGCTGTCGCTGTTGTCGTTAAAAACAAATAAATATAGATCAAAAATAGTAGTTTAATTAATGTAAACATATTCACATAGTTTCATAAATTATTTTGACAGATACGCTCGCGTGCGGCAACACCGGCCGCGGGTCATGTCTCTCGTCTGTCAATTTTAACATCAATTTATAAAATACGTTCATTTGACATATTTTTTCTGTGTTCAATTTAATATAACATTTTGGTTTTTGTCTAGATCTTTGAACATTATTTATGCACTTGCACGCGGTGCACGTAGTGTTTGTTTTTATACGAATATACATATTGCCTATTGCTTGGATTAATTAAAGTTAACAAGCGAAAAAACAGATACGTGTATCTTAGCAAAAAGATTAAAAATGCAGTGAAATTAATGTAAAAGTGGACTTGTTACAACTCGCCATGCTTATACGAAGACTCACCTTAAACATGTAAGTTTATGTCGGTAAACTGTTGGATGAGATGCCGTCGTGAGGATGTTCTTTGCCGTCATGTTAGGCGGTATCATACAAGCGATTCGACAGCAAACGCATCGCGGAGTATCTGCACTTATTGCTATAATGTTACAGAGGTGTCAGCCGGAGATCTCCAAACCATATTGTAGATAATTAAAATGGAAGAAAATGTTTCCAAAATAATTTATTATTATTTAAAAAAAACGCACCAATTATTCAGAATTTTTGATGTTACATATAAAGACAATCCCTTGGACGGTTTCTGTGTGATGTTTACTGAACTTGTAACTGGAGAGACATAGATAAACATATTAGTATTTTAGACCAACCATTTTAAAAGTTATATATATTTGCAAACAACTGGTAAATAATACAAGGCCATTAGGTACACTTAAATGTAATGATGCGATACAGCTTCTTCAATAGGCATCAAGAGAACTGTAAAGAATGTAATATTTGCAATATCCCTTTATTTAGTTTTGTTTGTTAAGAAACATTTTACTAGAGTTAACTTGAACTATCGGGTGGAAGGATTTTTAAAAAGTAAAGCTTGGGGCTGTTGTCCCAAGCTATGATGTTAAGTTAATAAAAACAGAGAGAGAACTGATTTTATTTAGTAATACAAGCTTATATACTAATCCTATACAATGGGTTCTTACAGCGAGCTTAATAACGATATGTGTACCCGAGTATAACAGATTCCTATCTCATTCGATCAGTAATTGTTTCCTTTGTTCATTGTTAATCTTTCTCTTATGACAATGTAACTCTAGTATTGATAATTTTGTCTGCATCATATTTTTTAACATCTTTTTTATTCCTGGTAATAATGAACACACTGAATTATTTGCAACACAAAGTCCACAAACGTGTAAGTGTTTCTAATACAAGATATAACTATGACTGTTGTGAGTGTACGAATTGGATATTGTAAAAAACTGAAACTGCCGTCTCTTTCATATGTGTAATCTTTAATTTTGTACAACATTGTATTCAATGTCTCCTAACATATTCACAGCGTTGTGTGGAATGCATACTTTTTGCTAATCACCAATATAATGTGTATGACAGGTGCGGTGGAGCTGCGCGAGGACGTGCCGCTGACGGCGCCGGCGGCGGCGCGGCGCTGCGCGGGCCCCCGCCTCATCGCCGCCGCCTTCGCAGCGCTCTCTCTCGCCATCACGCTCGCACTGCTTACACAAATATATTGCGGTGACTATGAGGTAACTCTGCACCTCCATCACTACACAATGCATGGAAACATCTGTTAAAAGACAAGTGTTTTTAGTTGTAGTAATATAAAAGACAGATCCTATTTAGAGAATCAGCTGTACTATGTCAAAGTATGTTGTCTTAAAGTGGAGGGGGTACTAACATCCATATACTTTTACAGTAACTGTGATGTTATTAAAGAAAATATGGTTAAACTACCTATACTATGTCATCATGACAACAGAGCTGATATAATGTCATGTGTGCACAGCAGAAATTAAAAACATTAAAATAATGAATTGTTTTTTAACGAGAAATCATTTTATGTGTAACAATTTGTTCAATCTTGAGTTATATCATATTTTTTTTAAACTACTTCAGTATAAATAGAATGTACGGGTATCATTTAATGACTCTATACATTGACCTAAGTGTGCAGGTCGCAGTACCATTTTAGTTTAGAGTAACAGAATACATAACTTTTAAGGGATGATTATAACCACACATTGGTCTGATTCACTTTTATGCGGAACAAATGGTACACATATTGTATTTGTAGCCAGTGCTATGCGGGTATTCATATAAAAAATGGTTAAAGTAAATAATATAACATAAGCAGTGTCAAATAAATGTCATGTAAAACATATCTTTTGTTTCTTTCAGTATGTATGTGCCCATAGGGTTTAGACAAGAGTTTGTTCAGTGGTTTGTAATCGAGTTCTGTTTGATATACATCCAAACAACCTGCAAGAGGAGATGACAGAATGGAACTTGCTCATGAGACGTCTCTTAGTTGTTTGGACATGTTCTAAATAGTTCTAATGTATTATAATATATATATATATTGTACTGAAATTGATACTAACTAATAAAGCGAAGTGACTCAAAGTGAGCCCTGGCCTCCGACACAAGAGAATGTTAGCATGGCCTGTTTCCAGCCCACTGTTTAGTACACGGGCGGACCGCGCTTTACGACATACATCCAGCACGGGGCGCGCATGCATGGTGCATTGACATTGACATTGACATACACAATTTTTATAAGTTTGATCTTCCAAATGATAACTTGCTAACACAATTTAAATAACATTTTTTGTTATTAAACTTTTCAGGTGTTTTATTATCACATTGCTTCAAACAAAATTGAAGACTGTCTTTTTAATGTAATTCGCACTGCCGTTTGCAGGTGGTGCCACACGGATCGGTGTCGTCGTCGGCGGGGGCCTGCTCCGAGGGCGGGGCGCGCCTGCTGCGGGAGGGCGGCGGGGCTCTGGACGCGGCCGCCGCCACCGCGCTCTGCCAGGCTGTGGCCCCCGCAGCAGACCCGCTCGCGCTGGATGCGTATGTCTATAACGTATAACAAACTGACTTGTTCTCATTTGATCAGTTCTACTGCCAATCTGTACTCTTAAAACAATAGTCGAATGCTCTAATGAAATCTCCAATGTATTTAAGTATAGAGTCGAGCGGTCTACTAACAGCAGCACGTGACAGGCAGTGTAAATATATATATACAAATTGCGCAGTACTAATAATGAACGTCGAACTCCCCTCCGCAGGAGCGGATCGTTGTTGTACTGGGACTACCGCCGCGAGCACGCGGGCGCGCCCACGCTGGCCGAGTGGGGTGAGGGCGGGGGCGGCGGGGTGCGGGGGGGGGGG
>DWLS01007616.1:0-10574 GCA_018246255.1 Pachliopta kotzebuea | reverse complement strand
CTAATCAAAGGAGTTTCTCACAAAAAGAGTGTAGTGACGTTTTGCCCTGAACGCTTCAAAAGAATCACGCAAAACTTCGTGAAAATTTTGGTGTTCATCAAAAACTTTATATGGGTGCCTGTGATTTTGTTAACAAATTAATATTTGTAAGAGTACATTCCAGGCAATTATTGGCCTTGTACTTTTATCTTTACTGAATATACATAAATCTTTTTGTTATCAAAAAATCATTATTATAAAGGAATAGATTTGTTAAATTTATCTGATAATAAACGGATTATTATTTCATTCAAACTAAAATTTGCCTGATTCATATTAAAAAAAAAACAACTTAATAATTTTTGGGTTGTCTGTTCTTCCTCGGTGACCTCCGAAATGACTCATGTGAATGATACGAGACTTTCATTAGTTAACAGCTAAAAAAGTTTAAAAATTACTATTTTTAAATAAAACAAAGGATTATGGTTCGACGAAAAAACTAACAAATTATAAAAAGATTCAGCTTTACTGGTATCTACTTGAATTAATGAAAAACAATTTTATATATGAAATTTGCTTTGGTTATTCAACGTCTGGCAAAATTACTTGTTATATTCATATATAGTAATATAAAATATGTAAATAAATATAAATATAATATATATTACATATAACAGAAATCGAATCAATGTATATTGATTCTATTTCTTTTAATATATCGTATGATGATCTTTGAAATAAAATCACGTTTACGCTGCTGTAAACGTAGTTTTTTCATCCAACACGTTTGCTTTAATACCGCGCCCGGTTTTATGTTCATCGTACGTTTTTCTATCTGAAACAATAGCCGTAAAGCAGATCTTTCTTTATCATTAATGTTGCGGATAATTTCTTTTATCCTATTACTCTCTTTATTGACAGTTTATGAAGACTCGTAAACCGGGACCATAATGATATACTAGGGCTAGGTTGCTTCTACGCTGTACACAAACTTTCTTTCTTTCTTTCTTCTTTCATAAGACTGATGCGATGACTTAAATACTCCGTCACGCTTGTAAATGTTGAACAGGAAAAGCAACATTGATACTCTTTCATGATAAAATGAGGTACAGGATAAGAAGACGAGAAATCCGAAATAAAAAGTTTCTCTTCAGGTTAAGAAGATAAAAAAAGTCAAAGTTAGCAGGGTACAAGAGAGAAAAAGCAAAAAAAAAAAAATACTGAAAATTAAGCTAATGACCGTTGTGTAACATTTCCGCAGATCCTAATCTTATAACATTAGTATCTTACAAGCCGACAATCAAACAAGACAATAAATAAAAAAAAAAGGTGAAGCATGGGTCGATTTTTCTGTTTGTTTTTATTTAAAAATTTGAAACAACACTAATAGATGTTGTTTCAAATTTATTGATTTATTTTTAATTTACAGACTCCAAACCCTTTAATTTCTGAAGTTTTAACAGTTTCAAACTAATCCGTGTGCTGAAGCTATCATCGCGCGCTTTGAATTGTTACTCAAATGTTTGTTAATGACAAGTTACGGATTTTGAAAGTGCAACATAATAATATTTCACAGATATCTCTGGATACGGATCGCCTTATTTGAAAGGCAGCTGGCGAAGATTATAGAACACTTGGTGAATAACGCAACAAGGTATTACGAGAGGGATGCGCTGGTGGCCGATCCAGATTACGGGAGCATATTGAGCTCTTTACTCGTCGGCCCCTGTGCTTTGGAGTACTCCAAAGCGAAGGCCCCGGCTTGCTTTTGGACCGACCCACCGGCTGATGAACTCGTAAGATGTTTTCGATATTCACATACATATCCTCTATTTTGATTTATTTAAAACTTTATTTGCACACATAGCGGTACACAAGGGCGGACTTAATACCAAAAGGCATACGCTCCTACTCTAGCATAGGATTGAGCGGAGAACTTAAGTGGGGGTGCAGTAACGCGTTAGAAACTAAGATAGAGTAAATAAATTTTGGTATAGTTAATAAATATCTTATTTTATTATGAATATTATATATTGAATTGGTACATAAAAATATAATAAGGAGAAAGGATCTTTTCACACAGGCTATTTTTTTTTTATGAAAATATTCTCCGAACTACACAACAACTCGCCGAATAATATCACCGAGAATAAACTCGAACATAATATATTTTTTCTTTGAATTATTTTCGCAAGCTTTCATTCGCCTTTCGTGTATAACACGACGTGTCAATACTTCTAACAATTTGCCCTGAATGGAAATTTTCACTTAATGTATGTATAATAACGTGCTTACAAAAGCGTACTTAATATATATTGCTTATTTAGATATCATTGTCGACTGGTAGTAAAGAATGTTTGTTATATTTGGAGAACTCATATTACAGAAGAAATTATTAATTTTATTTTACATATGTCTCTTCGAATATCTATTTAACTTTACTGCACATTTATTAAATTGAATTTTATTGTTTTTCTACTATCACCAGCTTGGGAGCTCTCTGGTTATAAAGTTAATACCCCAGTGGTAGGTCTCTGTAGTCGGAGAACTCCTAGGTAGGTACCACTGCATTTCTGCCCTCAAATAGTAGTGTGCGAACTGTGTTCCGGTTTGAAGGTAGTTATCAGCTAATAAAATTATTGGGGTAACAAGGCTTCAACAACATCTTATGTCTCGAGGTCGAGCACAGTGTGGTGCTGTGCATAGTATCCTCATAAAAGTCACGTTGTTGAGGGCATTGGTAGGGGGTATCACTTACTACTTGCCACGAGGTGAACACCTTGGTTACCTAGTCACCTCTTCGATGAAAAAAATTTTACATTATAATTATTTATGCGGCAGGTGCAAAGGCACCGCATGTCTGCAGGCACCACCACACCGCCGTCAGTACGACGGCCCATCCTCAACTTCAGAAGGAGTTTAAACGCGTCGTCGGATGATTCCGGTACTTCAAGTACAGGTAATATTGTACAATTACTGAAAATGTACTTAAAAAGAAAGAGGTCTTATATTTTACAATTTGTTTCATTTATAAATGTCTGATGTAATCGAAATTTTGCAAGAGTCAATAGTGAAAGTAGCTATAATCGAAACCGGTTTAGTGGTTACGCTTTGTTAAATTTGGGATTTATAACTTTTAGGAATGTTAGCTTATTTGCTATCGTCCATCATTCCAGTAATTAATTCCTCCTCACGAAAATCAGATTAAATTGATATCGGACCTATTTTAAGGCTATAAAGCTTTAATGTATCCAAGTATCTTTATAGGTACTCATGCCTTTGTAACTTTGTATTTAATTAAATCTGTGATTAATCGCTAATTATATGTTAGCATGTTACGATCTGTGAACAAATATTTTTTTTCTACAATATTCTGTTCACTATTTTAAATGGTATATAGTGACAATTGGGTTGTGGATGGTGAACGGTGCCCGTCCTGAATACTACCACAGCCCTTCGGAGGGAGTTAAATGTTTTCAATATGTCTTTCAATATTAGTAGGTGAAAATAATAACTAATTTGATTTTTAGCAACGGGCAATACAACAGGATCTGGTGCTAAAGATTACGTGGAGAGTTTGCATCAAAACTCTCGTGCCACTTTATTGTACGGGAAGAACAACGTACGAGTACAGCCGGTACGTCTTAAATAAAAATAGTAATTCTCTCTTTATATTACATTCAAAAGTTTGGCTTGATATTCCTTTTTTACTTTATACATAGAAAGACGTAGAAGAACCAATGCCTGGGTACTTGAGTTTGCATCAAACGGCTGCCGGGCTCGTTATCAAGTGGACCCCTAATCAACTCATGAATGGGTACGCGGAGAGCGAAGGAGTGGACAAGAGGTACAAGTAGGCTAAATATGTATGGAATACTGTAGCCGTAGTTTCTAGCATAAATCTATGTTAAAAGCTTTATTTTTTAATCAGTAAGTTAAGTAGTGTCGTATTATTATTAAAACCAATAACCACCAACCAACCATTCTTCATATATTTTAAATCTTTTTTAAACAATTATAAGTTTTTGGCATACATAGGCTAAACTGAAATTATTTCCTAGTAACCTAGTTATTCTATGTAGTGCTACATGAACTAAATAATCATATAGATATTACAGTAAGCAGAAAGATTTCCATAACTTAAACGGCCCTGTTCTCGACACCTTTATAACCAAATTTCCTTACATTTTTTAAAACAATTTTTTTTATTAAGATATCTTGTGATAAAATAACTATAATTTTGTTTATACCGAAAAACATAATTAGAATGTAATAGTTCAATTAGTAAGTAGATTCATCATCAGCCGATAGACGTCCACTGCTGGAAATAGACCTCCCCCAATATTAAGGAGATGTGAGCCCACTAGTAGGGAGCCAGGTCTCGTTTGTTAATTAGCAGGCTATACCAGGAGCAGGTGAGGTTGGCTTGGGCCGCGGGAGTTGTTGTGAGGGTCCCCCCGCACCCTCAAGTAAATAATTTATGTAGGCCTACTTTAAAACAAAACAGTGATTTCTTTACGACATCTGTAATTAGATTCTCTTTTATATTTTTTGGTTTTATTATTAATTTCTTTTACTGATTGAACTGGCTTTTAGTTTAAAAACTTTAACCTTAATGGTGGGGGAATAGAAAAGAATTAGCAGCGTCGAGTTTTATTTTTTATTGAGGTTTTAATTTTTTATGTAAAAGTTTTATATAGTATTGTAGATTTTATGTATCTGGCATGGCTACGTTTTTGTATGCAGATACACGTGTAGTTTGCTTTCGTGTAGCTAGCTATTGTACTGTAGCGGTAGTGTGCATGTTTGTGCGTAGTTTCCGTTGTCACCTAGTGCACGCGTCTGCTTGCCAACACAAGTGCGTTCTGTGCAGCGTGGCCGACCTATGCACCGTGTACAGGAGGCGATGCGCCGGCCCCCTCTGTATTGACTGGTACGTTGTTTGCATGTTTGTGTTTTATTTTATTGCACGTAGTTATTACATCATTATTATTATTATCATCATCATCATCTATATTATTATAATTGTCTAGTCTCTTAAAACCCGCGGATAATGTCCTCTCTCATTCGGTTCCTGCTGTCTACTGCGTACTTTCTTAACATTAGCATTTTTACTGACATAAACAATCTTTTATAACTAATACATAAAAAAGATACTAATAAAAAAGCGACTAAGTGGGAAGGTGCATGATGGGAAGAAATACCCGTATAATTGGACACTAATAGTGGTCGCGTTGTGGTATAATATTTTGGTCTCCTTATCTTAATAATATTCTAATGACTATTACAAATAATTATGTGTATTTACTTTTGTTTAGCGTGTACTGGGCGATGTCGCTGCAAGTGTGTGTGTGGGAGGTGGTGTATGTGCATGTGCATCGTGCTCGTGTGAGCGACTCTCTTATTCTGGTCGGTCAAGACGGAGTGCAAAGACCTCCCATACACTTTCCCAAGGGTATGTCTACAATATGATGACAATACACTTAAGTTGAGGGATAGAGTGAACTTGCAACGTATTATCCGTGATTATATTCAAGTTGTATTTTAACTAGTAAAAGTAATCACAATTTTAATTAACAGTATCTTTTTATTTAAAATCTTTGTTTAATTTTCTTCCTGTTTTGGTAAAAATACTTTTTTGTACAGGTGGTCATCTACTTTCGTTCCTGAGTAATTTAGAAACGGGACTGTTGCCACACGGTCAACTAGATCCACCATTGTGGTCGCAAAGGGGGACCGGCAAGGTATTAAAATGCATTATTTTCAATTATAACAATATTACAAGCAAAATTAATCTTTCGTCATATCAAACACTGAACAGATAAATTTTTTTAATTTGACCCAATAGTTTATCTTCGTAGTGACTAGATGAGCAGTTCACGATATTGTGATCGTCGTCCTGAGACATGTGATATTATATTTCGTTACACCAGAAATTTCGCTAGCTACATCTCCTGTCTAACTGAAAAATAGTAGGGATAGCTACGTGGATGCGCCGAAAGCGCAAACCTCTAACCTTCCGTCTGACATAGGTGCTGACCAGGCACGGTTGCTTCGGTAAGTACCTGTGCCGGACAGCCCACCGAGAGGCAGATTAGCGGTGCCACGATTGTGGATCTGCGGTGGACTCGACCCAGCACACCCTTGAGGTGTGCCCGAGATGGGCTCTACAACGCCTCGATCTGGCATCTGCTATCGGTGAAGTGGACCTGTCGCTCCCGAGCGTCGTTCGCGCAATGCTCGCGAGTGTCAGGTCCTGGACGGCAGTGGCCTCCTTCTGCGAGACAGTCATGTCCCAGAAGGAGGTCGACGAGAGGGTCAGGGAGGATAGCCCAGGGACTTTTTCCCTCTGCAGGTGACGAGTCGTGGTGCACAGGAGGCGGTACCAACGCCTCCTCCTGCTGCCCCCGTAACCCGAAGCGGGCCAGGTTGGGTACTTGGCCCCGCCAACGCTTCGGTGTAGTCGGAACTTCTCTAATAGCCGGAGAAGTCCCCTTTTAGAGGGAGAAGTCCGGTCTCTGCCGGGACCGGCCGATAGTTGGGGTGCCCTGTCGCTGACAGATCCGGGGTATCCCATTCATAACGGCTGATGGCTTTCGCGGTGGGTAGGGGCATCCCTCCGGGCCCACCTAGGGTATCGGGGGATAGTCCGTAAAAGGATTCCCCCGCGTAAAAAAATAAAAAAATTAAGGTCTTGCTACGTACGTACCATAGTTTCCGGCAACGCAGATCACCAGCAGAAACTAAAAAAATCGAAATAGGTATTATTAAAATTTATTCAGTGATTATCCAATATATTTTTTTGGTACTTTGTTTTAGTTTAAGATATAATAAATATTAATGTAGTATATTCGCTAAAATTACTGTTTTTTTTAATTAATATTATCAATTTTAACCGCATTGTATTCGTTTTTGATTTAGTTCCTATTATTCAGGTGTTTGGGCGAGGCAAAGCTCGTCGGCGACCTATGCCGAGCCTGTGCGAGAGTGGTGAGACGGAGGAAGCTGAATGGGAGGAAGCTGCAGGAGATTATGTATTTCGAATTGTCAACAACGCAATCGCCGATAGAGAAGGTAATAATAAATAAAAACAAAAAGGATTATCAGAAGCTTTACAGCTAAAATTATTTTTTATTTCTTAAGACTAAAAAAATTTATAAAAAATTTCAGCTATACGACATTCGTTACTAGAGCGAGTTGTACAGTCCCCGCCGAGGACCCCCCGGCGTCCACTTGCTTCGACTTCCACAACTTCATCGGACTCGTCAACAATGTCTGTGGACTGTCCACCGTCCGCTACCATCAATGGACAACCACCATTTATACCAGCACAGATGCCTACTACGGAACAGGTGAGATGACAAAGAGATTAAAAAAAAATAATTTAACAATATAAATTATTTCTGATTTTCTTTCAAATTCGTACAGAAATACATATTGTAATAGTGAGATCTCTGGTAGTTAAAACGTATATAAAAATTATTTAGATTGGTTCTTCCAAATCATTGCTCTTTGGGTTTAACAAAAAAGAATTACAGAGGAAATTTCATTGTCAGTCTGAACTTACGACAAGAAATTCTCAAATGAAGGGATGGTCTAGATGAGAATACTGCTAGTTTAAGTTTCACTTTATATCTTCAGGCAGCTTCAATTGAACTGGTTTGCAGTACGATGCGTCGTCAAATAATCTCTCGGGCCTTCTATGGTTGGCTAGCATATTGCAGGCACTTGTCCACGGTACGAACACATCTTAGTGGTTTGGTTCATCCTAATATTGTGCCCAGTGGTGAGTTCTTTTGAAGTATTTTACTTGATATATACTACCTTGATTTATCTTTCCATGAAAAAGATGTTTACTTCATGTTATGTGATAATGACCAATGAAGCTTATAGCGAGAAAGACCACATCGCGCTCGTCAATTTGTGTCATGTTAAGTTTTGATACCCCTGAAATTTTACTTTACAGAAATAACAAGGGAGAAATATTTTTAGTAACTATTAATTTATATACACATTGTTCTGTTATATCTATGACTTGAACTATAGCAGGCATACTTGCACATTCGTTGTCAGAAAAATCTTTTTACGAATTTTGCACAGAATTCTTTGAAATTATTACTATTTAATTCATACAATCAAGTAATAATAGTAATTTATGATTTAAATATTTAGAGAGATTACTCTCTAGCAGAATAACAATGTAACAAAAATTTATTGAAAACTGGCTTTCAATCGATTCGCCGCTTGTAGATTCCCGAAGAATTAAGTATGTGTGAATCCAGAAATGATAACAGAGAACTTTAAGAAAACTGTTAAAAGAGTAATATTAAACTTTGTTCGTAGATGGAGCGGAGATTGGTCTAACGGAAGAAATATGGTTGTCTATGATGGATGAGAACGGCGCAGTACAGGACGGCGACGAAGTGTACCGGCTTGTATATTACGGTGGCGTGCAGCAACACATCCGTCGCGACGTTTGGCCTTACCTGCTGGGTTATTACGAGTAAGTCCTTTTCGCGTTTTCTTTCTCCTTTAATGAAATTGTTGTATTATTAAAAATATTGATTTCTTTAATATAGCGTTAACAGTTATTATAAAAAATATTTAATTAAAGGCATTTGTAGGTTTGGTTCGACAGCGGAACAAAGGAGTGCGCAAGACGCTGCTTGTAGACGTCAATATGAAACAACGATGTCAGAGTGGCTTTGTGTAGAGGCCATCGTAAAACAACGGGATAGAGAAGCTACAGCCGCCTCTATAGCACGTCTTACCGAGGCAGCTGGTAAGGCTAAACCCGAAGGGGCAGAATCCGGAGAGGTGAATAAATTATTATTACTCAAATATCATAAAAGTTTTGCTATAGCATCACTGGAATTATTTTTTATTACAGATATTTGATGATGATTGTAGTGTTATATCAGACAATCCACCAATCGTTTCACCGGAACCCAGTGAAAAAGAGCAACAAAAACCTGAAGGCAAACCTATTCTCTCAAGAGCACCGAGCATAGACGAGGTGGAGAACATAGAAATGGACTCTGAGGAAAAAGAAAAAGACGATACGGAAGTAAATGGAGAAATTGAGACGGCTGACAGTAGGGAAAATGAAGATATAGACAGTCTTAACGATATTGATGACGATGAAGTATATGTTAAAAGTGTTATAGAAAATCCTGATTTGCGAAGAGAAAGCATAGCAGAAATTAAAAGATTGGCGGAAGGCATTGTTCAAAAAGGAGATGGTAGAGGATTGCTTTGTAGTGTTGATAGCGGACACATGACCATGAATGGTAATGATTCAAAGGCTTCTATAGAAGAACACCAACATGCTCAGCAACAACATACAAGTGTAATAATCACGAACCCTTCTGTTGACTTAGTACCATCTGGATCACCGGCATCGGGAGGGACAACAGGTAAAGCAAAATAAATTTTACTTTATTATAAAAGGAATCAGGGTAGGTTTGAACTACGAATATTATTACATGTTTTATGTTATAAATCGAATTATTAAAAAAAAATCATTTTTGTTATTGAAATTTTCGACGATGATATTTTATTTATAAATTTTTAACATACAGTGCATAAAAATAGTTTTTTCAAACTTAGCTAATGTCAGTCCTGCTCGAAGTCCATTGGGTGTAGTTCGCGAAGAGTCACAATCAGCGGGCGCGTCGTTTGATACGCTGGAACCGAGTGGGGATGCAAGGCCTGACAATCGATCAAATTGCGTATCACCAGCTAGTTCGAATGGAGGAGTTTATTCTGTAAGTATCTATAAAATAATTTTTATCACGTTTTTAAGGTGTTTCATTAAGGCTGTGTTTTATACTTATGACTTTATATCTATAAATGTATTTTTGTGTCACCTTTTTAGAACGAGCTGTTGGAGAGTTTTGCTTTGAATTTGCATAGGATAGAGAAAGATGTGCAAAGATGCGATCGAAACTATCCGTTCTTTACGGACGAGAATTTGGACAAACTAAGAAATATTATGTGCACGTGAGTATATTATTTGTATATATTTTCATTTAGCGATTAAATAAAGTAAGTTGGATCACTTGTCACAGTTACGTTTGGGAGCACTTGGAGACGGGGTACATGCAGGGCATGTGTGACCTCGCCGCACCGCTTCTGGTGACGATGCGAGAGGAAGCCGCCGCGCATGCGCTGTTCGCTCGGCTCATGCAACGCGCACGTGACAACTTCCCCACCGGACAGGCAATGGACGCACACTTTGCAGATATGCGGTGAGTATGTACACGTGGAGATATTCTTGTTTCGATTGTAAAGGTACATGTTATAGAGTTTGGACAATAGTAGAGTTTTTTCGTTACGGCTAGATTAGCATCGCCTTCATATAGTAAATTTGCGGTCAAAATAGCATACGCTGTGTTCCAGCTGCCAGCATATAAGAGCTAGACTATTAAGCGGGCACACGTCACTATCCAAGTCCTCGTTGTCACTTAACGCCAAGTCAAATTGTAATAAATCTTTTTCCCATTTTTGATAAAAAAATTTTTTTTTTTTTATAACATCTGAGAGGCAAACGAGCAAGACGGGTCACCTGATGGTAAGTGATTCACCGCCGCCCA
>DWLS01007615.1:0-10574 GCA_018246255.1 Pachliopta kotzebuea | reverse complement strand
CGCGGAGGCGGGCTCACGGGGGGTTTTTAGTGGGTGCGAGTCCCACACAGTCCCTTCCGCCACCCCCGTGGCGGGAGTGCAGTGCGAAGGCATTTTCCCCCCACAAAAAAAAATAAAAAAAAAATAATTATAATGCGTCATTGGATATTTAGCTTTATAGCTTTATTTATAACGATCGCAAATATAGCTTTAATTTTTTTTTTCGTACTACCGAAAGAAGGTTTATTTGATGGTAATTGGTACGAACCTTCAGAACAATATCAACCAACGCCTAGTCAAAACTATAAACACAGCGTTACATTGTGGTCATCGCTTGAATTCATTACATTTATCCCACGAGATGACCTATGCCTTCACTTGATATAAAGTGATACGCTTGCCCATAACTCGGAAACAGTTAAGATGATATAAACAGCACCACATTGCGCTCGTCGCTTTGAGACGAAAAGGGTTAAGTATCGTTACCCCAGTAATTTCACTTCAAACCAGAACAGATGGGAGATGATGGAGTGATAGAAGAGGACCCAAATCTACTTTTTATCAGGGGAAAGATTATGTCCAGCAGTGGGCGCAAATCGGCTGATGAATAATATATACGTACTGTTACTTGTCGGCAGAAAAACAAGCTGTGGTGGTATCTAAATAGATAGCATCAGAAACCTAACACCAGTACATATATAGTATGTTACCATAGTAATAACTACTAGCCTAGCTACAGCTTTCTTAAAAGACAGTCAACGTAGTCAGAGATGAAAAGTATTATCAGTAAAATATATTCAGGAATCTTATATTCGTTATTGATCGTAGATCCTACGATCCCGCGATACCTATTTCTGCCGCCAAATAGTAATACAAACATTACTGTGTTCCTGTTTGAAGGGTGCTGTATGTTAGTGAAATTACTGGGGTAACGAGACTTAACATCTTATAACCCAAAGGGACAAGCCAAATGTAGGGCTGTATATACCATCTTAACCAGCACCGAGTTGTTAACGTCGACTGTGAAGTCGACTGAATTAATTCTAATTATTGTTAGGGAAATTACTGAGGTAACGAGACTTAACACCTTATATCTCAAGATAATGAGATTAATGTGGTGCTGTATATACTATCTTCAGCTTTACCTTTACATTGGCAAGAGTGTCACTTACTATCAAGTGAATGCTTGGCTCGTCTATTAAACAGAGTTAAAAGAGAGGATTCTTTAATAAGATTCCTATAACTAATAATCAGAATAAGAGTTGTTCTTTTGTTCCTTATGGACCTAGATTTTTCTTTTAATAAGTAATATATAAAGAAAGCCCTGAATAATAATATGAGTAAAAAGCAGAAAAGAACAAGTACATATAACATAAGTGGAAAAAGGTTACATAATATAAGAGAAAGTGTTTCAGTATATTTTTATATAAGTTATATATACAGAAGTTACTCAAATGTATTAAAATTGTTTAAAGCGGTGTCATTTTTAACTTCAGATAAAAACCCCTTTTTTTTTTCACAAACCCTTTCGTTAACCTTTGTTCAATCTTGTCATCGTTTGTTTACGTTTTAAAAGGCTATATTTTTTTTTCCAAACAATACATTTATTATGAAGATGTGAACAAAACGTTAGGCCCGAAAACGTACGTAATCTGAAACAAAGAGAACAATTGTTTCACGGGGGCCCGACATAGAAAGAACTTTGTGCTTAATTCACATACAGGTTTTATTTAAATTCTTACTTTTAATATACAATAACATACATTTTATCAAAATAATCCTTTGTAATTGATTTAACTTTAACAGACTCGCTATAAATAACAACCTTTTTTCAAGGCTTCAACTGATGGTAATTTATAGGAATGCTCATAACAATATAGCACTAGGTAAGATTGTATACACAGCACTACATTGCGCTCAACACGTTGAATTGTAAGCTATTTAATCTCGTTACTCTAGTAATTTTACTATCATTCATCACCTTACAAACTGCAACACAGTAATGTTCTTGCATTACTATTTTGTGGTAGAGACAGGAACTGCGGTAGCATATACTTTACTTCTATCTTCGTTTCTTATTGAATATTTTATTTAATTATTTGTGTTGGTGGTAGAAAGGGTCCCATATAACAACCCACGGGATCCTAGCCAGCCTCGCACACCAACTCATATAAGGCCAGTGTGGTGGAAGATGGCCCAAATCCCTTTTCTATGAGAGGTTTATATCCAGCTGTGGATGTTAAGTGGCTTATGATATATTTGTATTGTAGTTATTAATAACTTTAAGAGAGAATTAAAAAGGTATATTATTAATATCTTTCATTACAAGCTTTTGTAACTGAAAATGAAATTTCAACAAAACATTTATATGAATTTTTCAGGCAAGAGCTGAGTCTCTGCGACGTCCAAGCAAACATTACAAAAGGTAATGAAAAAGAAAATTATCCTATTCAAATTTGCATGCATATGAAACAATCTTTTACTATTGCATAGTTTTTTTTTATATTATTCGACTGCGACAAAACGAGTAAAATGTTCACCTGATAGTAAGTGATACTCCTGCCCATAATAGGCGCTGGTTAAATAGAATTTCAAACATCATGAAATATCATCATCATTTCAGCTTATTGTTGTTTACTAGTGAATATCAAGTTATAATTAATTTTATATAACAACTAATTCTGATGGTAGATCTCTATTGCTACAGACCATCTAGGTAGATATAACAGCAGCTCCTATTTCTACCGTCAAATAGTAAAGAGCAAACATTACTGTATTCCGGTTTGATAGGAGCTGTATGCTAGTGAAATTACTGAGGTAATTGACTTAACACAATACGTCTTAAGGCAAGGGCAATGTAGCGAAGTGTATAGCATTTTAACCAGCGCCGGGTTGTTATTAGCAAGTTGTTGTTATCAAGTAAACGACTTGCTCGTTTTGATGTTTCATGAAGAAAAAATACTAATTTGTTGTTCATGTTATTAGCTCGTAAAGAGAGTAAAAGTTACAACAATACCACCGGCACATGTTACTATCGCAGCTTACGAACTGGGCCGCAGTAAATTTTTGAAATTGCGCCCGACAATTGTTTACGGCACAAAGGGCGGCCGCTGCGGGAACCAGTTCCCAGTTTCGGCAATAAAGATGCTCCACTACATTATTAAATGATACTATTTGTTACAACATTGCTTAATGGACTGCTTTAAAGAGATCAATGTTGGTAGCATCGACTCTCTGATGAGTGATGACAGAAGGCGTCGTATATCCATAAAATTCGTTAAAGAAACCTTACGAAAAATTATAAAATTGAACAAAACTAGTCCATCATATAATATAAAGAATTGTGATAATGTAAATATAAAATATGAGAAAGGAAATGTACAACAATAATAATAATGAATATAAATGTAATGCGGCGTACTTTTGGACTGAAAGGCGATGCTTGAAAGAAGAAAAGATACAGCAAAAGAATGAAAGATAGATAAAATGCAGAATGAAAATGAAGAAGATAAGAGACAGTAAAGTAAAAATTAAAGCATGTAAGGACATTTACCCAAACCACGAGGGAACGCTAAATATAAAAGAAATGTATACATATATGTACTCCTTTTTGCGGTGATTAGTTCACGGAAACCAAAATAAATGAAAGAATTTCATTTTGATATCGCCTTCGTCATAACCCGCGAACCTAAACCTATCAGTAGGCTGTACTACTACCAACCTCAGTTATTAACTTAATTTATTCGACGAGACGAACAAAGCATTCACTCGATAATAAGTGATACGCTTGCCCATACCAACGTGGTGCTGTACCTATAAGATAGGTGTTAAATCTCGTTACCCCAGTAATTTTACTAGCATATAGCACCCTTGAAACCAGATCACAGTAATGATATCACAGTACTGTACCTAGGCGGTATTATACATCATTATTTGGTTACAGTATTACGCTTTGTTTAAATCAGATTTTCTAAAAGAATATATATGAAAGAGAAATACTTTTTAATGTATATATCAGAGGTCATATAATATATAAGTAAATTTTTGCTTAGTATGACTTATTAATATAAATATAATCGCCAAAAATGCTCTTTCATTTGGTCATATCAGATTATCTACATGATTACGAGATTTTATTTAGATCTGACCGAAATTGCATTAATCATATTACTGATATATAGCCACAGATATATTAAAGTATCTAATTATCACGTTGTTAACTCTCATAGCTACAAATTAACTACAAAAATATAATATCTGAACATAAGCAATGTTAGTAGAATTCAGTAAAGCCAACCCTCTTCACAGCAGGAGACACGCGTCTCACCCTCGCCAGATAAATGCAGATAGGTTATTGGATAACCTTAAATGTGATCGGTTCTCTCCAATTCCCCCCGGTGCTACGAGAACGATCTGATTTTATATTTTCATTGTGTATTAATGTATTTTATTTCCTTTACAGTATGTAACATTATAATACTTCATCAACTTCATCGTTATCTCAACAGTTAAACATAGATCTCTTATTACACGAGAATATATTTTTTAGCAGAATATACACTAAGAATTCAATGTAAAAGGCTTTATCTGTAGATCAACCATAGAGTTGCATTGAAAAGACTTCACAAAATGTTATAAATTAAAATTTCCGTCAGCATCAAGAAGAAGCCTTTACTGGGTACGGCCCTACTCTAAGTATTCCAATAATAATTGGTCCTGAACAGCTAACCGAACGAGTTCTGAAGAACCCTCCCCATTATTTAAATTGTACTAAATTAGGCTCCGGAATCGCACCTCCACATATTTCTATTTTATTGCAAGCATAAACTTTTAAATTGGTGTAAATGGTCCCATAAAATAACTCACAAGAACCAAGCTAACCTCACTTGTTTATGGTGCCAAGCTAATCAATAAACGAAGCTCTTGCTCTCAACCCTTATTGGCCCAGCTAGGTAAAAGCAAAAAAAGTAAACGTTGGCTAGAAAGCCTAAATCCCGCACAAAGTCCAGCAGTGGACGTCTATCGGCTGATAAAGAAACTGTTAAATTATGAAGAGTTACCCTCAGAGTAAGCTAGAAAGACTGCTAACACAAGCACTGAGTGGACGTGGAGTTTTTAACACCTATCTCCATGCAATAGACTCACCAGAGCACGCCCTGTTGGAATGCATAAAATTTGCAGATGTGAAGGAGAAAACGGAAGGAGACGATGGAAAAGTGCGAGCGGAAAACGTGATGGAAAAAATGACAAAAGATAAAGAGGGATTGGTCAAATATGCGGAAATGATCAAGGAAATAATGAGAGTAGGGGAAAAAGATGAAAGACAAAGACAAGAAGCTATAAGATAAAAGGCAAATGCCTCTCTGAAGTAATGCAGAAGCGGTTCCAGAGAGGATAGGAGATTAAACGTAAGGAGGTTTTAGTCCGAAGGCTGGTGAGACAACTACTCAGTAAAGTCGGGCATACCATACCGTCCGAGCCTATGGCTAATCATGAGGACTTCTTCCTGCCGACGAAGAAAAAAAAGCTAAAAACTGTCAATCTGTCTCCATTCAACATATAAAAGGAACGACATATTTTTGTTTAATTATTATTTATCCTCTTCGTGTTGTGGTTAAGGTTCTCTTTTACATTCCTTTTCCCAAACTTGTTCTTCTACCTTTCACTCCACAGGTTTTTCATCTTTGATACCTACAACTATCTTTCCCTCCTTACCTATCTTTAAGAATAGAGTTAAAGACTGTTATCTTCACCTCTAGTTGCATATTTTATTTTTACCACTATGTATACTTACTATATATGTTCCTTATACGTTACTATTACTAGTACACGGTACACCTACACAAATAATTAAACTAATTTCTCATTCCTATTTGGGTATCCTGTAAGAGAACTCTTTTTATGGTTAAGCTCGCCTTTGTGACACTATGTCACTTTTATTAAATAGTATTGTTTTATATATATAATACGTGTAAGTGTACATAATAATAATCGTTGTCGTAAGGAAGGATTAAGTTAACAATATCAACAATGTGCTCAGCATCACATAAGTATAGGTAATTGAACTTTTTTTTATATTGTACATCAAGCCAAGAACATAACGTTGCATATCTGAAACATATTTCATAAGCGTTTATAACATACAGAATTTTTAAAATTCCTATTGGCATGAGTGATGTAACGTCTGACGTTAGTAATGGGCTAAATCACTCACGCCTCGTGCTGCAAGCGAGGCACCCTGCACGCGACCCTGCAGCCGCCTCAAAATGCAAAATATATTGTAAACTTTTTCTATTTTGCAATGGGCTAACAATTGACCCCAATTCCACATGTTCACGAGGCCGTGGATGGTGAAGCGTGCTTGCATTCTGACAACTCACAGCAATGTTATTACACCGGCATATTTATAGTATGATGGTAGCTAAACTGGTGGGTTCGGAAGACTCTACCACCAGCTAAACTCAGCAACATGTGGCATAGGAATCGAACTAAAGACATACTTATCTTTTGTTATTCAACGAGGCAAGGAGATGAGTAAGGGGTTCAGTTATTAGTAAGTCTTACACTTATCGCCTTGAGACGTAGTGTTAAGTCTCCGTTACCCAGTTTCACCAACATACAGCAACCCTTTAAACCTGAACAAAGTTATCTTTGCAATTTACCATTTGTCGTCTGCAATAGGAGCTGTGGTGGACCCAGATCATCTCCGGCAAAGGAAACCTACCACCAGTAAAAAGCAAGTGCATGATCACAATACAGTGCTAGTATTGATATTAAGACAAACTGCACTGTTCACTTTAACATACAAAATTAGTAGCTTGTAAATTCGCTAACAAACAATACTTTTGTTAGTTTTTGGATACTACAACCAATTTGTTCTATCTATCGTAAATTGTTTTAACTAAATTCTTAATAATTCTTTGAGTAAAAATGTAATGTAAACGTTTTTAGTTAACTGTATAAAGATAGTAATAACTATTTTATTACCGTAATAATATTTAAGTATCTCTGTATTTACGTTATGTTACATGAAAACTTGTTAAGATTTGTTATTGACTATTCCGCTTTGTTGGAATTTCATACTTTATACTAAAAGTCAATTCATTTAACAACTTAACCAATTAGTCAAAACTTTCATAACTTTTATATTGATGGCTTGTTATTTTATATTGTACTTGTATTTATAAAGTGTCGAAAGATTTTATATTTGTATTAAATTATCAAGCTGGGTATAAAAGGTTTCACCTTTACTAACGACAAATCTTTAGTAATTTGTATTTTGTTCTGTACAAATCGTTATTCTGTAATGAACTAATTATCTCTATACTATTAGCCTAATATTTCACATTGATCCTAGCCAAAGCTCTCGCCAGCCGACGACATAATTCATATATCAAATGAAACAAAAACATTCATCAAAGATGGAACATGAACACATTAATTGAACGTTCGTAGTAACATTATGCGTAATTGATTCTGGGATCACCCCGCCCACATGATGCTTTAACATTTAGACGGAACCTAATCGGTGAAAGCGTGGGATGAAAGAAGTGGTATCGGTGACGAACAAAATGTCAAACGAACAAGAGTAAAGGTCACCCCAGAGTAATTAATATAGATAACACCGCAAATCTAATTTCAACCGCCGCTTAAGTAATCAAACGTTAATGTAATCCAAATCAAAACGAAAATAAATAAGTTTTAACTAACTTTGAATTACAAAGACCCTAGAGTACTTCACTGGCAAGGGTTGAGAAGAACTTAAAAGAAAAAGACTTCGAGGAAAGTCTCACTACACAACACTTATTTATGCTAAAGTAAAAATACGGTCGACAAAATATACTTCGGAATAAAGGCACCTGTACCTCTTCTAAGAATACTATTAATATCACAAAAACCTCAAAATTTTAAATGTTTTTAATCTAGCAGAAAAGGCTGTGTCGAGGACAAAGCGAAGAGAAGGAAAAAGATAAGAAAAGCTGAATCCACCACCTTACAGGATAGTGGCTAGGAAAAGATAGAGAGAAGAAAAGACTAGATATTCAGCAGAATTTGAAAATATAAATATCAGAATCTAAAACCATTGCGAATGCAACTCAGAACAAAGCACGTAGTCCATAAATTTACCAAAACTCTTTACTTCTAGTGAAGGTTTGAACGTAGATCAAAAAGTGAGTTCTTACAAATTTGACCCGCAGATATTAGAATCTATTACTCAATAGGGCTCCTGACTTGTATTTTTATATACTTTCGTTAAGATTATTTATATTAATTTTATAGGGTCAAGAAGCTTTAATTTTTTAGGTCTTATTACTTTTAATGTTGTTACTACTAATAATATATATCTCTTTGGCAACATCTTGTCGTGACCAACGTTACCATCATGCCCTATTTAAATATAATAACACATTCATACAAACGTAAGTAGGTAGTAAATTAACTATTTATAAATATTTATAGGTTAAAATATTTCGGTTTTTATATATACAACATATAGTAAATTGCTTTATAATTGAGCATTTCCATTAAAATATGATTAATATCGCAGTGCAATTTTGTATAGGAAACAACACGCCACTGTTGACACACGCAAACACTAACCTATGCTATATAACAACGAATATTATTTTGTTTTCTTTTCTATATACCATAGAAATTTTCTATATACCTTCGTACTGAATAATTAATGACTAAATTATTAAATTACATACACAAGAGAACAATACGTTCATATACTTTTCGAACAGGTTAATATATCTAATAAAACTCTCCGGTCGCTTCTTTTAGCAACAAATCAAGTTTAATTTAAAGTCATGTGAAAATTAACTCTAATTTTTGATAATTCATCTTTTAATAGTATATCGATATATATACTTTTTTATAATTGTACAAAGCTTCGTGACAAAGGAAACGTTCATCAGATAGTAATACGAATGTCCATAACAATACAACGCTGGTTAAATACTCAGCACCACATTGCGCTCATCGCTTCTAGAAATAACATGTTAAGAATCATTACCTCAGTGGTTCCACTACCTACAACGGCCTTTAAAACCGAATATTAGTAATATTTACAAATTGGTGTTTGTCGTTTGCAATAGAAACTGCGGTAGTTCCTAGACGATAGATAATTGGACCTATGAATAAAAATCCCACTTCATTATTATTGAAAATAAATGTTTCACATCCTGGAAGATGTAGTATGGAAAAGAGATGTTTGATTCGTAATACAGACACTTGACGAATGAACCAATCCATTAGTACGACTATGTAGTACTAAAATCTAAGTCTAGCCTACAGCTGGTGCAAGTAGCTGCGAACGTTCAGACGTCTTGGCCGCGAGCTTCAAGCACTCAAGGAGAGTACACGTTGTACTGTACTTTGCTTGAGTGCTTTCGTGTCTCCGCATAAATTACACAGTGCACAGAAATTACTGGGTACCGAATTTACTCACACAATGAATAATTAAACACGTAACTCTAAATATTTTTTTGTAGACTCTGCTTTTGTGAATCACGACCGAAACGAGAGGTATTACCTGTTGCGTTGGATAACCATGCCGACAGTTTCTGTATTGATATAATTCCTGTCTCTATATATATAAAGATTTTACTGAATAAATCGTTTGAAAATTTTAAGTCTTTATCAATAATATAAAATACATATTTAGGTATTAGAAATTTCAAAAACAAATAAACCATTATATTAAGTTATAAGTATCTATCTTCATCCTCCAATTATTGTAATTCCTGTTCTGCGAATCGAAACATAGCGACATTAACTTTGTCGGTTTTAATTTACAGTAGCCTTTAATTCAATAAATTTTTCGGATATTTTAAGTCTGAATTCAATTCAGTCTTTACTATTTACTCATTTATTGTAGTTATGACTTCATTTAAATCGTTTTGTAAATACAATAAAGATCATCCACTAACTGGAGCGACGATATAGAGTCGCTGGGAGACATTGGATACAAACAGCATGAGATCGTATTTTGTGATGTACTTTACAAGAGACATATCCAACAGTGGACGTCAATCGATTGAAATGATGAAGATGATACAATGAAAATATACATACAATAGTATAACAAAACAAAACATACAACATATAAAAAAAAGCGAAACACTTAAGTCTGAATTAATATAGTTTATGGTTTATTCATCGATACTTGATAGATAAAGATTTTTTCTTATTCTGCATACTCTTAATTCAAGGTATCTTTCGAAGGAACGTACTCCAAAGTACAAAGAAAAATCTTATACTCAATCATTAAACTTTCAACAATAAATTAAGTTCTCTGAAATTCATAAAAGTATATTATTCCAATACTTCAGCATTCTTTTTTTAAACGATAATGTCTGTGAATTGTTACCCTTAGCTTCTGTTGTGCTTAAAACGTGGCTTAAATAAATTATATTTAGTTTTACTTAGTTCAGTTTGATGCTACTATTACAAATATCGAGAAAAGTTTACTGACGTCGAGGTAAGTACTCCCGCAGCTCCTATTTCTACTGCCAAATAGTAATGTTTCTTTTTTATATTCGTTGTAGCGACGAGACGAGTAAGGCGTTCATCTGATGGTAAGAGATAAA
>DWLS01007614.1:0-10575 GCA_018246255.1 Pachliopta kotzebuea | reverse complement strand
ATTGCTTTGTGTGTATCTATCACTCCAAATGTTACGCGTTTGTAATCTGTGTGTTTTATGTAAGCGATGGGACATTGTTCATAGTCAGGTGTTGATTTTTTATGTACCGCAGCATCTTTATCCAATACATCCGCACGCTCGTTACCTGCCTACCCAACCCAAAATCATTGGAGAGACTTAACTTCTCTCTCTTATCTTCTTGTCCAATCTCATCTCTATATCTGTCCTATCCCTTGAGATAAAACCTTTAGTTGCGAATGGAACGGTCAACTACTAATTATGTATGAGCTCGTAATTTTTATTGTGAACGATCCAATGGTTTCGGATATAATTAATGTAGCAGGGTTCTTAATCCCCTGTGGGCCTGCGCCGGTGGTCGGCACGTCGCCGCGGTTCGGTTCTCGGGTTGCGCGCTGGCGACCCTCGAAGTGCGGAGCCCAGACAAGTGTCAGATGCGTGCTGCCGTGATGGTAAAGTGCGGTGAGGCGCGAGTGATGTGATGTATAAGGACGCGTACACATTCACCTTATTATTGCTATTAAGTCACGATTTAGACAGAAGCATTACAAAAACCTAACGCATATATCATAGCTTTTTTTTTTTTGTATAATTTAAATAAAAAGATCCTTAAGATTAAACTAGTAATCTCACTGACAATAGAAATGATCCAGATATAATCATACCTTCTTTAATCATTTCAAATAGTTTACAATATTTTTTCCTTACAGTTAACTGTTAGCTCTATAACAGATATCTTGAGTTTGATTTTAGAACCACACATGGTTGAATTACGGTGGTAATACAGTTTTATAGCCTCTCTAATTAATATTTACACTGTAAATCTACCACCATAACGGAATTACAACGCAGTAAGGTCCTAGATTAGCGGCCGCGTAATAGTAAACGTAGGTAATGTAAAATAAACGTAATGGTAGCGCAGGACTGGTCGGAGTAGAGATCTCTGGGAGAAGCCTACGTCCAACAGTGGGTGGTCATCGGTTGATGATGAACAGCATCAATGTCTTCCGGCTGACAAAAACCGAGAGTAAGAATATTTTAGGCGAGCACCATAGAATAGTTCAAATTCCTTTTGTGTGTCTTGTTGTATTTTTAAGTTATGATAATGAGAACTAAAACCTTTACAATTTATTTATTAGCTTATTATATCATGTAACTTAAGAAATATAGCTGTCTGTGTGAAAGATTCTTTAGTAAAAATTAAATAAATCTGTAGGCGGATTGCTTTAAAACATTATGACGGGTATCCTCGGGTTACAGGCTGATGATAGCGCGCTAATATCTCCAGGGATCGGATCTCAGCGATGATTATCCCACCTACCGTCTGTAGAGCACACATACAAATAAATAAAAAAAAACATCTCAAATCCTTCATCCTACCCGCGGCGGGCAACAAGCTAAAACGCAGCTCCCATGTCAATAATCAATAAGTCCAACAAATTGACAGCAGGGGACGTCAAGTTGTCGCCTCCGTTTATTGACGGAACAGCGAACGTTTTAACCTCATACAAAAAAGAAGAATCAAACATACGATATTTTTATGCCATTTTTTTATTGTTGTTTATTAAAGTAGAGCTGAAAAGTGTTATGATGTATATCCTAGTGAGAAGTGAAATACGAAAGAATGAGTCGAACAATTGGTTTCTCTAACGCTTTCACAAAATTTAAAAATAAAATACTAAAAGCCCAATTTGGAAAGCTTTCTACAAACAATCTCAAATTATTTTCCGTTATATATAATAATGAGAGCGGTGTTATGGTTGACGGTCGTCGTCTCGTTACGCGACTTCGCACCGTCACCGCCGGTAGTGGTCTCATTTATGGGCAGACAGGCGGTACTAGCAAACGGAATCCGAACTAAATCACGATCTTGATTTAAGGCAATAAATAAACTCACTCGATAATTTGAAAAAGCACATTAAAACCAATCTTCAATACCTATTAAAACTTTCATTAAAGTCATACTCTCATTAGTAAGTGTCGTGGTCATTATGTTTAGTAAACCACACGACGACTTTGCCCGTTATAATGTAGTGTTGTTGCTATTGCCTTTTCCATTCCACATAGCAGTCCGATGAATGCTTATCACATAGATATATAGGTTTCCTCACGATGTTCATCACCATCAGAGCACGTGATATTAGTTGGTGTTATACTAAATGTACATAAATTGTAAAATTCATTGATGCAAGCCGAATTAGAACGCGGTACCTTCGGTGTGGAAGGCTGGCGATTAACCCAAGATGCTATCACGACTTCGAAACTTAATATACGTATATTTAAATAGATTATAATGTCGGAAAACGTTAAGAGATCTTCAAATCTTTTATACATACTGCAAATTGTCGTTAAAAGTTATTCACGTGATAAATAAAGCGCTCATCGATATTAGTTGGTGTTATACTAACTGCATATAAATTGAAAAATTCATTGGTGTAGCCTGGATTCGAACTCGGTATCTTTAGAGTGGAAAGCGATCGTTCAAACCACTAGGCTATTTTCACGTACTAAGATGATATAAATTCTATGGAATCTATTTATTTTGTTAACGTACAACTGTAAAAAAGTGTTTGTTATTACATCAACTGATGAACGTATACGACTGGACATAGGTCTCCTTTACAAGTGAGGGAATTTGGGCCGTCTGCCACCACGTTGGCCCAAAGCGGGTTGGTGGAAAGGCTTTGTTATAAATATTTGTTACGTTCATTCGTTAATGTCGCGTCACTAGTCGATAGTTTTATCGTGGGTAGTACGACACTACGTCGCACCCACACTCCTAGAGACGTTGTCGCGGTACAGCCGGTCATTCGAATACGCGCTCTCGACGAAGAAACAGTTAGGCGAAGTACATTTAATAAAAGTGTTTGTGAAGTTATTCTGGTTTAATCGAAGTCCTTCTGAGCGTTTTCACATATTATATAACAAAATCATTATTAAAATATTTTTACACACACACACATTATTAAAATAAGACTAAACATTTTAATTAAATAATACTGTTTAGTCGTTTAGAGTACAAACTGCAATCAACATCATCATCATTAGCCTTCTTCAAACTGAAGTTTGGAGGTCAGAGAGATATGAAACTATTAAACTAACGAATTGAAGACAAATATACTTCTCTAAAATATGAAGTCTTATGTAAATTTAGTACAAAACATTTTGAATAGCTAAGCTTTTGCTTAAGCTGAAGGATGATTTAGGAAACACAAGTAGAATTAGGTTGATGGAAGGATTTAATTCTAGCCCCATAATGTAAATCTCACCATGACATTATTACTGAGTTTCAACTGTCAACATGAGCTTGAGTAACGGGAATGTTGTCGCTCCAAAATAACTTAAATATGTGATAATATAGCTGCTTAAATTTATATAAATAAATTTAAGGAGACAACCTACACCTGGTCCTTTGTTATGAATGCAACCCGCGGTTACGTATGCAAATATCGCGTAGGAGTTGCGGGCTGTAGTAAGATAAATTGTTTACGATTCAGCGGTGCAGTGTAAACACACGAGCGAATGCACTCTGTAATCTATGGGCCGTGTAATTAAATCTGCTGCACTGGGCCGGATAGTTTACTGCTTACCCGCGGTGCAGTCGGTCCCCTCGCAACCCGCACTTACCTCCGGGAAGGAGTATATATCATAATGAATAATAAACAGTCCTCTTAACAATCATACTACAGCGACTCGCACTTACCTCTTACAAACAGCGCAATTAAAAAAGTTTAATAATATCAATTACTAAACGATCACTCTCATAACAATTTTCTTCTCTTATCCATCTAACGATTTAGGAGAATTGCTAATCTGAATAAGTTTGAATTCCGTTTGAAAATTATAGTCAATGTTAATCACTATAGCTTATTAAGTTAAAACAGATAAACTATTGCTCTCATTAAGGTACATTGAATTAACTTAACTAGATTTATAATATAAGTGTGGGCAAGGGAGACCTCAGCGATGTAAACGATTTCTTTCAGGCAATTCAGTAGGTCAGGAGAGGTAAAAATAAATAAATAGCAATCTAGTAAGAAAAGAAAAAAATAATGATAAATAAATGAAACCAAGAAAAGTTTATGATTATATATAAACAATATATTAAAAAAAAATTATGCATCATTAAACAGATTACTTAATAATCTATATTAATTTACAATGGCAATACGGATATTGAATATTTTTTCAATTATTTTAAATATTTGTTAATTATTAGCAAATATTTGTAATTTTCGTACAAAATTTAATGAATAGATATAATTAGAAGTTATTTCCTAACTAACACTTAAATAAGAATAAAGTTATTATCTATTTAATCTATATAGAATTCAAACTGTTTCGGTGAAAGTACAAGTTATTTATTTAATTTTTTTCCTTCAAGAATCGGCCGCTAAACTTTCACTGCTGGATATAGGCCTACCCCAAATAGTGGGGGAATTTGGGCCGTTTTCCACCACACTGGCCAAATGGGATTTGGTGGGTAGCCAGAGCCTTGTTCGTTGATTATGGTGCAACAAGAGCATGTGAGGACGGCTTGGGTCTAGAGATCCACACATTTTTCTACAAATGAATAGTTATTATACTGTAAAGAAAGATTTGATATTTGATAACAAACTGATATTCTTTTTAATGCTTTCGTGTTTTGTGTACGTAAAATGAAAGTGGATTGGTAAAACAGTAAACTACTACATATTTTATCTAACAAACGGAATAACGCTTGAAATAAAGAGAGCGGTGCAGCCGGCGCCGGCGCAGCGCTTTACGGCGCCCATCAATCCGAGCTGGATCTTGCACAATGGGACCTGATGGTAATAATTACACACATCGATCCGATAGAGTAATTACTTAATTACATGCTACGACGCTAACGGAGACATAACCTTTTGATTCTACAATTCGATGTCGCAATTAAACTTTGTACAAATATAATTATATGTCGGAAATATTTCTTTGATAGCGATACAATTAAAACGTTTAATAGTCAATTAAAAAAAATAGCTTGAAACTATTAAATAACGAGACGTTATCCTGATGGGAGGTTAATATAGCCTTTACTGACGTATTGGTTTTTTTTATTATTCTTCGTTCAGTCGTCCCACGGTGTAGTTAGGTCAGGCTTAAATTCTGTTTTGATATACTTTCTACTTTCACGTCTATTACCATCTCGCATACCAGTTCTTTCTATCTATTCCTCTTTCATCCCTAAGGGATTTATCACAGTTTCTTAACTTCCCACTAAGTTCTTAATACTAGTCAAAATTTTGATATTTTTACGTTATACATTTTACTATTTCTCATATCACAATTCTCTTCTTCTTAACTATTGGTTACATATAAAAGTCCTAATCGTTTTGTTATTTATTTAAGTAAGGAAAAGTCTAACGTTTAAATTTTACGTTTAAAGTATTACTTCGGCACAGTATCGCACTACAACGATGATGAGTAATAAGCTGCGGCGTCTTCATACTGAGGTATAGTAAATTTCGTATAACCTAAAATGACCTAATTCCATCTCTCTTTTAATGGTCTATAGTCCACACGTAACACTTGTCCTCAAATTCACGTGATGATTGATGAATATAAGACCAAATATGGCAAAGAGTGCTCGTAAAGAATAGTTTAGCTCCGTATATGTTAGCAGATGTAACGAAACCTATTTATAATATGAGAATAGTAGCTAACTAGGCGGGGTCCAAACTTGGCTACAGGCGGACCTTGAGGTATGGACCTTCGGCAAACGTCCAGCCTACAACTCATATCTGATTATATATAATGTAATAGAGTAATGAATTGGTTCTTAATGTCCACGTTAATAAGGTACACTTAACCTCACGCAACCCGGCGTCTATTAAAGATACTTATATTAAATCATTAGATGTTCGTTACCGGTAACACGCTGTTGAAGCTGATAATGTGAATAGTTTCACAATGCACAATAATCGCGCTGTTTGTAAGAGCAATTTGCCGTAACGCAATTTAAAACAATATATATACGTTAAGTTGTTAGTATACAGTAAGTAGTGAGTGGCAATATCTGTCAAGGAGGACCATAACTTAAAGTGTACATATTTTTTAAATTGCTTTTTAAGTATGATTACGTTTAAGTTTTTATAAAGTGTACCTCGGAGCTGGACCGAAATTTATATAGGTAGAGTAGTGTGTAGTACGAAAAAAGGCTAATTTTAACTAACGAGATTAGTATGGAATTATTTAAATATAAATTAACTTATTGATGACCATTGCAGGTCGTACTTACTTAGAGGAGAAACTAGCAGTACTTATCAACATTAATGTGATAGTTGGAGTGACAAGCAAGAGTTATTTCATTTTATAGTTATTATAATATAAATAAGGGAGGACTATCTATATCAGAATTGGTCTTTAGTAAATTTAATCCTCTTTTGTTATAAAAAAAACGAAGTATTACGCCACCCTCATACCAGTGCTTAAGGGGATATAATACTTTCAGCCCCTCTTGAATCACGCGAACCGGAAAAGACAGGAAGCTCTTGAAGGACGCATTGTTTAGAGAGTGAACAACGCTCTATGTACTTTACCTATACATAATTCATGTACTTATATATCAGTGTGTTAGGTTGTGTACACACTGCCGATGTGTGAGAGACAACCAGCTCGTATACTCACACTTGGCTGTATATTAAGCGCACACGTATGAGCAGTTCTGTCTATAGCATCCTTTTAGTTTATGTATCCTCCTCGAGTTAAGCTTCCAGCACAGCTTAAGCTTAGTCCATAAGAGCATTACTAAGTAGCCGCATGTCCCGGTACAAAGCGGAGAAAGCCACTTATAGATACTTTAATGCTTTTATACCGGTTTTCATTAGCTCAGCGTCATCAACGGGATAATGATCACAAACTTATTTCGATGATTGATTAATACATAATATTATCCATGTTAAGATACGATGATAATAACTTTGATAACTGATCGGTGGGATAAGGATTGTTGGAAAATATAAACCTTTGAAGAATAACATCACTCAATTTGTTAGTTTTCTTTATAATAATGTTTTAATACATCCGATTTTGCTATAACATGGTCTTTTTTATACTGGATATTAGTAATATTAAGATAGAAGTCAATAAAGTATAAACTCTTTTTTTCTTGCTCTTTACTGGTGTAGATAAATAACATTTTATATCACTCGAACCTCATTGATATGTTCATCAACAGTATACCTTACTGCTGATGATCTTCCGGTTCCGAATAGACTTTCATTAAATAAAATTATTATTACTATTCTATGAAGATGTACAAAGAACAGTGTGAACTGAAATAAATTGAAGTTTTCATCATATTAATAATTAGTATTGCAGGAAGTACAACTGCAATTGAACGGTGTTGCTAAGTTGATCATTAACTACTAATAATCTAGATTTAGTAATTTTTTTAGCGCTTTCTAATATCAATGAGATAAGGTAGACATTTAATTTCCATTAACGCTAGCGTTCGTCGGAGAGCAGCGCTTGTATCGCAGCTGATAAGATACTGCTGTGAGATACTGGAGACGGGCACGAACTGACTTGATTATAGACACTACTATTCAAGTGACAACACTACAAATCATTGAGTAAAAGAGTTGTATATATGTGATGTTGTTCCACATCAGCCGATAGACCACAGCTGGACACAAACCTTCTTCGATAGTGGGGAGATTTGAGCTGTCTTCCACCAGGCTGGCTAAATGCAGGTTGGCGAGGACGGGCCTCGTTTGTCGATTAGCAAGATGTACCACGAACAGGTGATAGCTTGGGTCATGTTAGTAGTTGTGTGGGACCCTGTATATATGTGATTTCGCATTTATAATCCATGGTTTAATAAAGCTCTTAACAGAGAAACGAGTAATTTTAAAGTTAATAGAAGCGTTTTGACTTTTCAGTCGCTGTGTTGTCTTTAGTTTTTATCATGTAATCATAAATACAAAATTCTTTTTATCCACCAAAAGGTCTGACGTGAATTATATTATAAATTCAGTGGACATCTACTGGCTGATGATAGCGATAAGAGTAAATTCATCCCCAAATAACCTTTCTCTAGCATACTGAAGGTCATGAAGGCGTTTAAAAAAAACTGGGTTGCTTTAGTAAACAGTCTTTAAGTTGCATTTCTTTATGCAGTCAACCGTATGGTGTTTACTCAAGTAAATTGCAAACTAAGTTAACGGACTGAGAGTACGTGAATTTAACATTTAAGGTTAAATAAGAGGTCCAGTTCGCACGACGCCGGCACATGCTAATAAGTGTAGTTACTGTTAACTGGACCAGTCAGAACCGCTAGCTGGTTACTTGGTCAAACACGCGAAGGAAACTTCCTTACTTACCCTTTATTTAAAAGCTTTCATCCTTATACGATACTTCTTCTCTATATAAAGATATATTTCATTTGTTTCCAATGAGAGAATTTGTAAACTATTACTTAAAGTACGACGACAATTATAACTATATTCTTTATGTTAAGGATTTATGCGTAGCTTATTTTAATATGTAATATTGTTTTATCACTATTTAATCTAACTTACAGCTAATTAAAAACGCATACAAATTAAGCAATAGGTCAGAAGTTATGTATATATATTTCCCAGTCGAAACAAACTATATAACAAAGACTATACTTTGTTTCACAAAATATTACAACAGATTATCTGATACTTAACGAAATCGCAAAGTTACTTTATAGGTATCAATAACCTAATGATTTCATAATAAATTTATATGTTAATTATTCTTAAAGAAAATCCTTTTAAACTTATGACACCTTACGAGTATGTATTGAAGAAAAACAATATATTGGTCTCATGGATAAATATAAAACACTAATATGATGATATACATTGTCAGATTTTTAATGTGATACTGACTTTATAATTATGTTTTTGTTAATAGCTTTAAATTGTATCTTTTGATTATTTTGTACGCCAATTGGAGAAACATAGTGTTAAGAAAATGTATTATTTGTTCCATCTCTGTAATGTATCTATGTTTACAAATAAAATCACTTTGACTTTGATGTCTATATGTTTATATAGAGAAGGAAGGAGTGCCACATAAAACTTAACGGAAACCAGGCCAACCTCACCTTTTTATAGTTCACCTTACTAATTAAACGAGGCTCTGGTTCTCCACAAACCGCATTCCCCTTACTATTAGGGAGGACTATGTCCAGCAGACTGTTTTTTTTTACGTATGTATAGGTTAATGCATGACCACGATCCCACCTGGTGTTAAGTGAAGATGTGGTCGATGATGGTAAAGCGCATTAACCTAGCAAATACCTATTCACTCTTGAAGATGCCCACATCGTAATTGTACGGGAACACTGACGCCGGCAAGTTGTTCCATTCCTTAGCAGTCCTTATTAAAAACGAGGAGGCAAACTTCAAACGATGATATGATTCCGTAAAATGTAACTTAAGACATACTTATAAATATAATAAAATAACTTAACCGTATAAATTGATACAGCGCGAAATGTTGCGCACGCGGCGGCGGCTGATGTTGCCGCGCTATAGAGACGTCATGGCAAAGTCGAAACTATTCGCAAATTTAACATCCAGACCTGCTATACCACACTCAGCCATAACGCTAATAAAATACTGATTATCCGGATGGCAACATTCAATGTCCAAACCGGCACAAAGCGTCCGTGACCATTACAAAGGCGAATACAAGTTTGATAGAACCGGGGGGACTTTTTATTTGGTTTGCAAGCGTCGTGGGGTGGTATTGCTTAGACCAGTTCCGCTGATACCTTTATATAACTACACTACACCGGCTTACATTATGTTTTAACTGAGAAGGTAAAAACACGACGATAAACTCATCTTACTGCAGGTCACCGTCGCCAGTAGACCACAAACTGTCTGCAAGATATTCCGTTTAACATATTGCCATATATTCAAATTCGCTTTGCTTAATATCTTAATTCGTCTGTTTGTAACCGGAGAATAAAAGGTTCTCGTTATATAACTTTTAACGGAGCAGTTTCCTGTGTAGTGAAGGAGTACGGCGGCTTACTTATCTGTTTAATCATTTTAATGGGAAAATATTATTGCGTATGATGCTATCTGTAATATATCTTAAGTAGATATATTAACACCATTAATAAGATACTTCGCGAGAGTTGTTTAAGTTTAATAGCGTTAAATAGAAGTTGTCTCGGGCAGCGCTGCGGTGGCCCGCTTTATTAATGAGTCCGAGATAACGCGCCGAAGCTCTCTGCGCGCGGGACACTGCGAGACAAATTGACTACATATTTTACGTTTAAAAAGGTTGTTTTTTAAAAAAAAAACAACCACCCCACAGCGACCGTAACCGGTAGCTTAAGGGCTTCCACAAACAAAGTGCAAGGCTTTATATAACTGAAGATATACCTCACAAAGACAACGAGAATAGGTACCACCACCCTGCCTACTGTTGGATCACATTATTATAACACAATGCATAATATAGTATGTACTCTTCTTTCTCCTGCCCTGGTCCCACTTTATGTAGGGTCGGCACAACATGTTCTTCTCTTCCAGTCTCGCCAATCAG
>DWLS01007613.1:0-10576 GCA_018246255.1 Pachliopta kotzebuea | reverse complement strand
ATAAAACAAATGTTATATATTTAATATAAATATATTAATAATACATAATATACTCATACATATAATAACAAAAAATTTTTAGCGGTAAGTTTCTATGTGCGTTAGTTAAAAGCGATCTCTTCTTTTCAAACTTTTGATTAACTTCATTGGGTTTTATTGAGGAATAGTTCTGATATAAAAGTTGAAGAGTAACGATAAATATAATTAAAAAGTCTTGCCAATAAATTATAACATTAAACTTATGTTTAAAGTGTATCCAATACTTTTTAGCAAGAGATACTGCTTTAGTTGCATAAATTACAAGGAGCAAAAGTAGTGTCTTCTATATAAATTTACTGACAGATTATCAATAAACAAACAATTAATTTTGCTTTAATTACGAAAGTCTTTTGATATGTAGCTATTTGAAAGCAAGACTAACTTTAACAAAATTTCCAACTTTGTAGAGAAATTTCTTGTGTCTAACAGAGTTAAAAACTCTTCAGGATTTAAGTAAAACAGACAAAAAAACCAATGAGTATTTTTACTTTTTCTTTCTTGTTCTAAGATTCTTCGTAAGGATGTTGTTAAGTCTAGTAGAGATACTTCAGATGTTTTTAAAGTTTAAAACTCGGAGAAAGTTAGTTTTTTCAACTAGGAAGAAAATGTTAGTGATATATTTGTGAAAGCGTTAAAAATGTTTCGAAGTTGTAATATATAAAAGTGATGCTCGTTAGGATACTTCTTCATCATTATACCGCTTGTCGACTTGAGCATCCATATCATCCTTAACCAGTAAACGTGAATGTGACATTGATTTTCCCATCAGTACCTTGTACTGATAGATTGTTTCCTTTGCTCTTCCTGCGACTGTTTCCATATCGTGGGTGCACCACAAAGTTTCTTTGAACTTTCCAGCACTGTGTCTACTGGTATCTGGCTGTCCTACTTTTGAGCTGTATATCTTAGTTCTACGGATCGCACAGAGAAACGAGCGTAGTCCTCTTCATTGTCTTTTGGGCGACATTGGGCCTTTCAACGATTCTCAGTGGACAATCTCGGTTCCATAAGTAAACAACTTATTATATTTTGATAAGTATATGCTGATGTTAAGGTATTTAAAAACAAATACACCAAGAAACTACGGCGACGTCCATATTTCATCCTGCTAATTGCGTCTTCGTGACAATGAGGGTAATCAGAGATGCACGACCTGCTTTTCTCTAATGACGACTGTACGTATTTTCTCTGTAGTTTTAAGAATTTTTCATAATTTTCTTTTTACAAAACAAGTTAAACGAGAAAAGTAAACCTCTTTTAAATAATATATACATAATTTGAAAAGTATGTGACGATAAAAATGAATTGACTTTAAATAAATAAATATTGTTATTTAAATATGGCTAAGTATGAAAGGAGAATTCAATTTCAAAACAAAGATTGCTCCACTTTGCTCAAGTTGTTAATTCTGTTCGTGACACCCATCCTACTGTACCCTTCGACCTTCATCTCCGAATCGAGAGTGGAATACAATCTGTGAAAGTATTATATTCAATTGTGCTTCCACATCAATTTGCGGCAATCGCATTTGCGATGAAATTAAAGATAAATTATTCGTATTCAGATTTTGTATTATTTGTTCAGTAAAAAAAATGTTAATTTTGCTCCTTGGGAGCAAAAAATTGTGGAAAGGTTTAGCATAATTTAGGTTCTTTAACTTAGTGTTAACAAGTCGCAAGATTAATAATAAAGTAACAATATTAAGTACGTACTTTTGTAAGTAACTTTGTCTTTTCAATTCGTTAATTGTTTATTTGCTAAAATTAAAAGCACACTTTCATAACTCTGAGATCAATTTACAAGATAAATTTTTTAACTCATTTTATAACGAATCAATTATTTATTTTTTTATTATTACAAGAATGTACGAAAATATTCATCGGATTGCCTAAAATATACAATATTCTATGAAGGGATGACTCAAAAGTTTCTGCAAACAAAATATATCAAAGTTTCGAAATATACCTCACAACTTCAAAAATAAGGGTTCTAGCGTCAAACTTTTCAAAAGTTACAACGTAATCGATAAGAGTAACATGTTTCGTACAGATTTCATTCCTGTCTGATTTCGGCAAATTACATCAGGATAATAGAAGTACATTCTGTATGTATATTTATCTTGTTACAATAACAAGAGAAAAAATGATAATTAAAACTACATTAAATAAGATAAATATTACTAAAGATCATAACTATGTTCCAATTAAGGTAAAATATTTATGATATATCAGTAAAAATAAAATAATAGTTCACATGTTTTGAGAGTATAGTTTGAGGATTGAGGATTGCTGTGTTTCTCTAGTCAACATATAGAGAACCAGAGTATTCTGGAGGAGCACGTTACACTATTCACGACCTCATTGTTACTTAACACCATGTGAGATGGAAAACAGTTGCAAGTAAAAACTAAGTTTAATTTAAATGAATAACAGATATACCGCCATTAATTTTACTGAATTCGAATAACTTAAAGAAATGGAATGGATGGTAAATATTCCCTAACTTTACAAAAAGGTGCCCCGTTTATAATGATATTTTAAATGTTGAGAAAAGAAGAAACTTTACAAAAACTCTGAAAGCTTAATGCTTTCGTGTTAAAACGATAATGAGAATTTGTTCGGGCGGAATAATTGTAATAAAATTTCTTGTGTTATATCTCATTACTGCAACATATTATGTATAAGTAACATAATACGTCCCATATAGGGATCGCAAAAAAATTATGTGGAGTTCGAATTAGACGCGAAGGTTAGCGCTGGTAGCATCACCTCTAATAAGTGAAAACCAAAACCGTGAAACATTTCTAAAATTTTGCAAAAATGTCATCGCGGCATCAATAAACGCTAACAAGACATAAAAGATAGGAAATAGGAAGAAAGAAAATAAATTAAGAAATTAATCACGATAGTCAGATCAATCCGTGGCTCAATCCAACCAAGGGGAAAATATAATGAAAAAGGTAACATAAAATAAAAATCAATTGTTAAACAAGAAAGTATGTTTATATTATTCTCCAGAAATAATTTGCAAGAATCTACTTACGTAAGTGCTAAGGCCAGCTAAAGGCACTCCATTGGCGGATAGCAGAAGATCCTTCTGAGCCAGTTGCCCGGTCCTCCATGCGGGCTGAGGAGGGTACAGCCTTCGAATTCTCACTAGACCCCCTCCGCCACACACGGACATGCCAAGCCCTCTACCATCTTTCTCCACTATCACAGTGAAAGTATTTTCTGTAAACAAGAGAAAAATATTTTGTTTTAAAGTTAGGAGATCCATTGCCTATTTATGTTAAATAAAGTTTCATATTATATTTAAGTAATGATCTTCTTGGTGTAAAAATCAAAGGATTGCATATATTCAACTTTTTATTCATCTGTAGATACAAAAGGATATTGTTTATGTTTTATATACAATAAATATAAAAAGTAACGTGTAAATATATACAGGAAATGATATCCTCCATCATTTAAATAATTTTCATACTGAAAATATTTTCATTGGAGTTAGTAGCACAGATACAGCTCAGATCGAATCTTGTATAAATACTAGAGTGTGTCATCAAAAGCTAGCAATTTTGTCAGAAGCTATGTTTGAACATTGTTTAAATACGATAGGGGACCGCGGAGTCACTGAAAGCTCTACCCCGAGAGATCTGCGAGTTTTCGCTTAACATAAAGCAAGCGTCAGGTAAGTTGGGGTTGTTTGACCATTATTCACATTGTTTGTTCAGTCCTCTCCTACGGTACGTTTGGGTCAACTTTTAGTGCTGCAATGTCACCAGACAAATGTTTTCAGTGTAGATTACAGCTTCGCGCGCTTAATGACCTGAATACATTAAAATTTTTGGCACAAGTAAACTTGACAAATATTTTATTTATTCATTTATAAAAACATTCATTCCAAGAATATTCAACGCAAAGGTTGTAGGAAACAAATAGTTTATGTAAAAAGAAAATTTACAGGATAAATAATGTTAAAACGCTTTCTCCTTTGATTATCTTTGTAAATATTGTAGAATCATTAAGTTAATTATTATTTGGAATAAAAAAAACATGTTTTTTACGTTATTACTGTAAATCCCAGAATATTTCGGAGATAGAAACTTCATTGATATTCAAGATACGACTTTTATTAGAAAAATAATCATAAGTCCCTTTGTTTCCTTAAGGTTACCTTTTAGGCCAATGAGTAATAGATAAAAAACATTATTTTTATATATCTATTATTTCTTCGACAATATTGTTATACAAAGTCATCAACTAGTTAATAACAGTACTGTTAATAGAAATTATATAATTATCAAGCAATCTTTAAGAAGATTGTTAAAACTTTTGGAGTGACATAAGGAATTTTTAATATCACCTCAGTACTTTATATATAGCAAACTGTAAACAAACAATTTTTAGCACCAATAAAAATCCTTTCGCAAAAATATGTGAAGGTACTTGGTGATTTGGTGAAATCGAGTTTGTAAATACGCGCGTAAAAGTAATAAAACTTTTCGAATTACTAAGATATTTTCCTTATGCCGTGAGGATTGCGTGAAAACAAACGGAATTGATTGAGATTATTGCCGGAATTGTTTCTGTGTGCTTCCCATAGGTAATGTATAATTCAAGCTCCTGTCGTGTCCATTACTAGTCGCATGGAAGCCTAATTTGGCTAGTCAACGTGTATTTGCTCACTGCCAAACTAATACAAAAAGTACAAGTTATATGTTTGTATATGTAATGACGAACAATGTTATAATAAATATCTTAGATATGAATGATATATTCCTTGAATTTAATTATTACACCACAAGATTTGTAAACAGGTCCGCGTAACAAATACTTAATTATTAATACCTTTCATGAAATAAGTAAGAAAAGTAAGGTTTGATTATTATTTAAAAGGCACGATAAAATTTGCTTTAAAAATACTATTAATAAACTGTTTACATACAAGTTATTACAGTTCAGATTTATAAAGAACATGTTGCAGTAAAATTCGCATACCAGATGTTATACAATCAGGTGCTTTGAATTCAGCAACTGTTTAAAAAAAACTTTATAGTTAATTATTTAAATTATTTATGTATACGTAACTTTCGAGCTGAAAAAATTTAAATCATTGTTTCTTTAATTAATAATTAACTGATTTTTGTTAAAGGTGTTCCCCAAAAACTAGTTTCCGGTATTATGGTATACAGTACTGAGTATTTTCTGTGTGAAACGTTTATTTCAAATTAACATAAATAAATATTTGACACATATTAAACGTGATAAACTGTCGCACCCGAAACTTGAATTTCAATTATTGTTAAAGCGAGCATACAATTGTTTTTCCACAAAAGCAAACTCGAAAAGATGTTAGCGTTGGAGTTATTTACATAGAGGAGTGAGTGTTCGTCGCGATGTCCCACTGTTTGCATAGCTGTAGTCACAAAATTTAAATGCTATAAAGCATACCATCTATAACGAATTTATAGTTTAAAGCGTTAAAACTGATATGCTTCTATAATAATAAGTAAAATTAAAGTGTGTTAAAAATAATTACTTTGTACCAAATTTATCTTTATCGCTAATGAGCTAACATTAACTCAGGTTCAGGTGTGATCGATTATGATATCATAGATGGAGATAGTTGCTCGCCTGGAGTTTGCTTATTACCGGAACGTGGTAATACTGAACAAAAGAGTATCACCAGTGGTAGGTCACTGTTGTCGGAGACCGTCTAGGTAAGTACCACCGCAGCTCCTATTGCAACTGGCAAATAGTAGTGTGCAAAATAAATTTGAAGCGCACCAATTATAGTTTTGGTAGTGAAGAAATTATTTAAAGGAATCAAATTTGAATTTTTACTGATGATAGGTCTCGGAGACCGTCTAGGTAGGTTACCAGCGTTGCTCCTTTTGCAGCCGACAAACGGTAGTGTGAAAACATTATTGTGCTCCGGTTTGATGGCGTTGTAAGCTAGTGAAATTACTGAGGCAACGAGATTTAACATCTATATCATTGGAGTTCTTATAGGTAGGCTTGTCGCTAGCCATCAGATGAACGCCTTTTTCGTCTTGTCATAACAATACTGTTAAGACGATAGATTTATAATAGGGAATGATTATTAGGCAGGCTTAAAAAACCAATAAAATGTTTAAAGTAAGTTGTTAGACCTTTCATCACCAAAGTATTTAAATAAATTTTAAATATAAACTTCCATCTTCAACAACCATATTTGATGTGTATATTTTCAATCAGCGTGTGGTATATTGAAATTAGGGCAAGTGCACGCATCGCGGGGCACCGCACTGCACGCGATGATCCGTAACGTACGTGAGAGAGCCGAGCATGGGTATAGCCCATACGATGCTATACATGGTCATTTTTTTATTCGACCAGACGAGCAAGACATTCTGATGGTAACTGATAATATAACACATGATGAGGCGATGGTTAAGATGAAATACACAGCACCACATTGCGATCGTCGCCTTGAGATGTCTCTTTAACACCAGTAATTTCACTAGCTCCAACGCTTTTTAAACCGGAACACAGTAATGTTAACCCACTATTGTTTGGCAGCAACAAAAGGAACTGTGGTGGTACCTAACTAAGACGGTTTTCAGCAACGGAGGCCTACCACCGTACAACTAGATATATAGCTTTTTGGTAACCGATAAATATAATGTGTATGTTGCGTTAATCGAGCAGACCACGACCCACGACCACAAGACCAACTTTTTAAAATAGCTTTAAAATTGCTAACCACGAAATGACACAGGCCATGTAAGGGCAGAAAAGAAAGCCTTCAAATTTATGCAAATTGTGCTTGTGATGGCTTAGGACAAGAAAGGAAGGCCAATCCCAAATTACTGGAAATAAGGCAAAAGAAAAGCAAGCAAGCTTATTAAATCATAAGTCATAACAGTTTTCTTCTTTTTAGTTATTAATAAATAAAGTACGTATTAAATTATAATCGTACCGAAATAATTTTTAACATTAGTTTTTATGGAATAAATAACTCATCGATACTGCAACTTATTAACTAAGGCCACCGCCTTCTAATGAAGTCTTGTAACTCATTACCACTAGAAATAATTGAGTTGGCGGTTAATTAGCTACGAGGTCAATTTCCTGGAGTTTACCAAGTGCTTAGTAATATCCTACTTACCGGGTGCCGCTAGAAAGTTATTTTAGTTTGTTTTGTATATTCATGCCTAGTCGAAATTTCACGTTGTTTAATGGCGATATAATTTATCAATTGCCTTAAAAAGCAAACGCTGGTAAATTCATTCAACACTTTCTTGGAATAATCAACTAGTTTAGATTCTTTGAGACTAATAATATTTATTTTAAATATTTCAAAACTCTGTGTATTGATTTGCAGGTCAATGTTCTGTCTAAAGAGATTTCTATTCAACTGTACCGCTACTTTGATTTACCGTATGTGTGATAAACCGGAAATTAAATTTCAGGGATTTAAACTTAAAAACGCTGCCTTTTATCGTTAACCCTTTCAGGTACCATTTAAAAGCTTTCGAGTAAAACTTATTGAGGCATTTAAATCAAACGAAATGAGTCTATTTTATTACGGAAACCGTAGATTTTATCGATATATTTGTTTTTGGTCTACCTTTGTGACTTGTACCTGATATTTATTAAAAATTCTTTTAATGTATGATGAAATTTAAGTTTAATATCGATTTACGTTTAACGAGAAATTAAATTTTTGAAATAACACATGTGTCAGAATACTTTAACTGAACATAAGCCTCTTAAATAAGTAAAGAGCATATTTTTTTCCGCAAAAGAAATATTAGTAAATGTATACAATATTTACAATGAATCAATTTGAACTACACTAATTATAGTTTTGGTGGTGAAGAAATTATTTAAATTAATGAAATTTTATTTTTTACTGCTGGTAGGTCTTTGTTTCTGAAGACTGTCTCGGTAGGTACCAGCGTAGCTCCTGTTGCAGCCGACAAACAGTAGTGTGTAAACATTTCTGTGTTTCGGTTTGAAGGGTATTGTATGCTAGTGAAATTACTGGGTTAACTTAGAGATTTCATACGTTGTCTTAAAACGACGAGCGCAATGTGGTGCTGTCTACAATTTTAACCAGCGCCGTATTGTTACTTTTTTTTTATTTATTTATTTTCTTACATATACATTTGTTTTCACAATTACAGATAATGTCTTAAAATCACAGCAGATTTATCAAAACATTACGTTCTCTTAATTAAATTCTAATTGCTTATACATTACTTACGTATGAGTAAGTGCATCATTTAAGATCAGGTAAACGTCATACTCTTCTCATCGCTACGACGAATAAATAAAATATTAAGAAATTGCGCTATGATCCTCAGTAAATTTCCACAATTTAACAACCTTTCATCTTAAGCTTAATAGCAGTACTCGAAAAGTGTAAAGGAGGCCAGCAAGTGGTGCTGCAGTAGGAAATGGAAAAAATAACGATGAAACAAAAACGGTGCTTTGATAAACTCGATAGGCCAATTCAAGTGTTATAATGAAATCTGCCTTTATTTTGTTGATCTTTATCGAAATTAAAACAAAGTGTAAATAATAAGGAATTTGTTTATGTACTTTCATATATTGGTTCATATTTACTTTCTTTTGTATTTATGTATAGAATTGTATGTATAAGTAAGTATATGTATGTATCGTATACAGAGTATTATTATTATTCTAACTTAAAATATATCTTTCAGACTTCACCTACCTCAGCATCTTCCACCTTCTAGACTGACTGGCAGAGAATGCCTGAAGGCATTAAGTCGGCCTATTGTACCATAGTTTTAGGTGAGGCAATAAAGTTTTTTTTTTTAAAAAAAAAACAAGTTATGGTATATACAAATGCCTGTTGTGATTCCATGTAAAGATTCTCTCGAAATAATTAAAAATACAATTTAATGATTATAAATTATCATCATAATAACAACTTTTTATTATCCATTCCTAAAAAAGGACAGGTAGAAGAATTTTACATAATCGCTTCGCTTGACTTGTGAATAGGCGAATGGAGTATGCTGGTAACGGTAAGAGGATAAACTGCTTCTTGGCTAGGAATTATTCCCTTTTTAGTCACCAGAGAATACTAACGAATAATAATCGTTATTGAATACAATTCCAATATGTTTAAAAAAGTTCTGAACACAATAAACTTTAACAATCGCAATGATAATATTTTTTGAGGGTAACTTAGCTGTTCTTATTAAAAGATAAACGTATACTTAGCGGCTCAAGTTGCTGCGTATCTTTACAAGATAACGAAAATTAAATGACCCTTATTTTAATAAAAGTTGAGCAGTTAAAATTTGGAACATTTTCTTAACAAGTTCCAAGAGTTGTTAAGACCGAAAAATGCGAAGCGAAGCTTCCTACGGTCTACTTGTCGACTTCCGCCATCCATTTTATATAGATGTGTAATTAAGGAAACGCTTAGTAAAGTTTTCCTTGTATTAAAATTTGTTATATATTACTACTTCTGTTTTATAGACAAACGTTTGTTAATTAAGTAAAAATTGTTGTACACTATCAAGTAGTAAGTAGTAACAGCAGTTATGAATTAAACGTATATAAGTTTTCATAGGTTTGGATATTGTAAAAAGCTTACTGATTATTTTGTTTAACAATTAAATAAGTTTAATATGACTTGCAAAATATATTTTTGTATTTAACATAAACTAGCTGACCCATGTAAATATTACGATATATGTAGTATCGAGGTATGGGAATTCTTGGTGAATGGATACGTTAACCCTTGTTCCAAGAATGACTATTGTCAAGAGAAGGTTCCTGTGTTCCAATTGTTGAAAAATTTGTTAAGCGTTTCTTTTATTACTAATGGAGTATTGTAATTAAATTAAATTTTCATATATTCCCCCCCTTCAACATTTGGCTGAAATAATGATGATCATTATTAAAACATATACCATAGATATTTTTTAGTTTCGCTTTAAAGAAATGTATTATTGTTATTATACAAATTTACTTAAACAAACTTGCTAGTGATGACAGCACTAACTTAACGTATAATGTACACCAAATCCTGTTAATTATTGTAACATATAACATTAAGTTTTTTTTAAACGGATTTATCTTTTGAAAAAGTAAATATGAAGTGTTTAGATGATTCCGTAACGTGCCGTATACAGGTTCGTGTAAAGGTATATTGATAATGAAAAGAGGGAGAAATTGAAGTGTGGGGGTTTAACTGGCAAACGTTAATTAAAAAGCCCTCTTAATGGATTCGTTCAAACATTGAAAGCAATAACCTATTAAAGTTAACGCCATTCAAAGCTATGGAGCGCCTCTTTATTGGTAACATGTACAACTTAATGGTGATTGATATACAAATTAACACAAATGGCTAAGTACAACTAATTTTCTTTTTACACGACATATATAAAATTCGCGCAAAAAGAGAATTTAAAAAAAAAAAAAAATAAATTTATAAGTCACCACAAACAAAACAAGTTACAGAGATAGTATTTCTAGGTAGTAATATATTTCTCAATATGTTTGTGGATCGC
>DWLS01007612.1:0-10576 GCA_018246255.1 Pachliopta kotzebuea | reverse complement strand
ATTCCAAACAGATAAAAGATGTTTTCTTGATTGATTGTTTGACTTATTTAACTAAAGTGATTCTTTTTAATTGCCGCAAATTATCTATCGCGCCGATATATACTATATAAATGTAAGAACAACATTAAATGATAAATCATTAATACAAAACTTATGAATGTTTTAATTAATTAAGTACTTTAATATATTGAGTTTTAGTGGAAAGGATGAAGTTTCAACAAAGCAGAACTAAATAAACGCTGTGTCTGTGTAACGCCGTTTCTCTCACTGTCAATTTCGCGATATATCTATATAGGATCTATATAAGGTATATAGACTGTAGGACAACTTCCGGTTGGTCGACCAGAATCGGAAGTACATAAAAAAAATATTTTTTGTCGTGGAACACTTGTAATTTAATAAATATATCAAAAAATATGCACCATTAAGGTACTTGGAGACTTTTGGTCGCACTTCCTTTTAGCCGTTTATACCGGAAGTACATATAAATAGTAATTTTTATACTATGAACATATTTGTTTAAGAATAATGTCAAAAATATGAATAGTTATGGTACGTAGTGACTCTCGGCACTACTGCCGTTTGGCCTATAGAAATCAGATATGGCTAAGAACCATCTCCATACCCACCTCAATATTAATGCCTAATATCATTTTGGTCGCCCTTATTACTTGTCCAGGGCATGATCACAACGAAATTCAAACACACACACAGTTGACTAAATCATAGTCAATACAAAATTGACAATTAACTTTCTATAGTTAACTAGAAACATTTATTCAAATGTTGTTAAAACGTTGAAATTTAGTTAAAACCTTTTACGACAGATGACGTTATTTTAACGCCTGTTTACATTTTGTTTTCTCTCGTACATTGTTTAAAAAAAAACATTGTTTCGCGTAACTTTAAATAATGTAGCAGTTTAAATAATTAATAACCTGCCAAATGGGAAACACAGTCTGTCAGTTGCTATCGAGCGATTTGTTTGTTCAATCGGAAATCCCCGGATTAAAACTGAGCTGCGAGATCAACATTACAAACGTTGGTGAAACGTTTTTTGAACTTTAGCTGTCTGTATTTTTTTTTTATTTAACCTTTCAACGAAACGACCAAAGCGTTCACCTGATGGTAAATGTATAATAGTACAATAGTATAATAGTACAATAGTATAATTTACAATAAATGTACACCTTGTCCAACAACGTGGCGCTGGTGAAAATAGTATATACAGCAGCATTTCGCTCATCTTGGGATAAAAGGTGTTAAGTCTCGTTACCCCAGTAATTTCATTACCATACAGCACCCTTCAAACTGGAACACAGTAACTGATATTACTATGTAGGAATAGGAAATGCGGTGGTACTTACCTAGATGGTCTCCGATAGCAGAGACCTCCTCACCAGTTAAGATTCTAAATATAGCCTAGTGGTTTGAACGCCGGCCTTCCACTCCGAAAGTATCGGGTTCGAATCCGGCTTGCACTAATGGATTGTTCAATTTATATGTAGTTAGTATAACACGAACTAATATCACATGCTTTGACGGTGAAGAAGAACATAGTGAGGAAACCTACATATCTATGTGATGAACATCCGCGGCCGGACTGCTATGTGAAATGTAGAAGGCAATGGCAACACCACTACATTATAACTAACAAGAAAGTCATCATGTGTTTCACTACACATGATGACCACGACCCTTAGTCATTACTACATCATGTGCTACACATATTTTCATGTTCAGAACCAAACAGTTTCTATATATTTAACATACATCAAATAACAAATATAGCTGCAAGTGTCGAGCATTACTCATACTGTAACAGCATCGCTAATAATGTACTGTGATATTACTAATAAGTAATCTATTGATATTAAATACACTTAGACCTCTCACTAGCGGGAATAAGCTGTCAGAATTTGACATTTTAAAGAAGTTCTTGCTAAGCTGAACAAATACTACAGTAGCCATCAGTGACTTCTTCCACGTGTTGCTTAACTGAAACTTTCTTCGGCGACCGAATCGACTTTTGGCAAATACTTTACTTAAGATACAAAAGCTCAAACATGCCGGATCAAAGATTGAAAACGAAATATTTGAAATTGATTCAGATTTTTTTAATTCGCATTATCTGTTTAGAAGACTTAGTATTCAATATCTAAAATTAGTAAACACTTCTTGATACTTGAAAATACTATTCCTTTATTATACACAAATTTATTGCGAATATTTACTATTATATCTGTATCGATAATACAGAAGCTAGGTATATAAAAAATACTATTAACTTGATTGCAATTTTTTAACTTATTAAGCTATGGATAAAATTTTAAATGTTTATGTTTGTTTTAATTTATTTAATATAACATCAGTTTAATTGTCGACTACTGGACAAGGCTGTCGTCCAGAATGGGGGGTATTTGGGCCAACCTTCCTGGCCCAATGCGGTTTGGTGGGAAGCCAAAGCCTCATTTGTTGATTAGCAGGGTTCACTAAATGCAAGAGAGTTTTACCAAATACCAAATGCAGGCCAATTTTATTATCGACGATCAGGTTTCTTTCATACTTACACAAAAGGAATGTTTTGGAAGTTAACATTTGAAGAATTTAATTATTCATAAACGTTATAATGTTCTGTAAAATGTGTATTAATATACCTTTTCATCAGGCGGTACCTCCTGGGGGCTTGAATGAAACGAACAACGGGCAGTGCGTTATGAGATTATAAATTAATCTCCCGTCTCCCTCCATTCCATTTGAAGTGACAAAGACTTAGTTAATAGCAACATAAGTCAATTAAAACGGCGGCGAGCGCTTTGTTATAACGAATTATATTCAAAAACAATATACCGGCGGTGAACTAAGGATCCCTCCTCTGTTCTCCTTTAAGTTGTTTATAATAAATTGTTACGGTGATAAGAAATACTGTTATCTTTATATACTGTTAGCTTATTACCGTACTTCTTCGTGAAAAATATCTTATGTGGGTAAGGTTAGAAAAAACCTTGCGTTTTCTTCTCTTGAAGTCGTTCATGTTTAACCGACCTTTACTATACACCAAGAGTAAAGTGTTGAAAGATATATTTTAACTGGAGTCTACGAAAGGATATTTGCCTTCAACACTTTCGCTATGCTTTAAATAATTAAGGAGCTTTCTATGTTTTCAGGTTTTCTCGTACTCATTTATTGGTTGATAAAAGTCTTACTCTTTCTCAGAGAATACGGATATATAATAAGAAGATAGAATAATAAGGGGATTTGAACCATCTCCCTCTTCGCTGACCCAATGCCGTTTGATAAGGAGCCAGACCTTAGTTTGTTGAATAACAGGATACACCACAAGCAAGTGAGGGTAGCTTGGGTCCTTCGAGTTGTTGTGTACCCTTTATACCCCTTCAAGTCGCCTTATATGCATGAGTTATCTAACTCTTGTCAATTCCCAAAGACCAAAAGGCAATTTATAGATCTAACGAAGAATTATCTAGAGATTCAAACATTAACAATCATCATCAGCAAATAGCGACAGTCCCCCGATATAGGCAACTCCCAAGCAACGCCACTTTACCCGATCTTTGGCTTTAACTAACCTTTTCTCTTCTTTTCTCCAATGTCGCTTTTGTTAAACTTTTTAAGTCGCATTTCGCTTAGACACAGACATTATAAACTCCATTCAAGTTGTTGCATAAGTCAATTACAATTCATGCGGCCGGAGCTTTGCGGGTTTTGTAATAACAAAGATTGCGGCGGCTAATTTAAATATACACGTCCGCCTTCCCAGACGTTCGGCACAAATCACATTTTAATTTTATCGCATTATAAATAAATTCTTACGTAGTTAATATTCATACGAAATCTTTCTTAGAAATAATTGTGTATTATTACACTTGCTTTAGGATTTACTATACAATACCTGTTTTAGTTACTTTAATAAATATTATTACTTACTATATTCATGTATACTGAAGGTTTTGAAAAGAAATTGTTTAGTTTTTTTAATTCTTCTAGACAATGAGAAGAGGAAGGCGTTCCTGGTAGTAAGTGATATGCTTACCCATAACAATGAGGCGCTAATTAAGATGGCATATACAACACCACATTGCGCTCGTAACCTTAAGACATGGTCTTAAATCTTATTACCTCAGTATTCATTACATACAGCACCCTTGAAACTGGAATACAGTAATGTAGAAACACTTTTTTCATGAAAGTGATACGCTTGCCAAGACAATGTAGCGCTGGTTAAGATGATACATCACACTACGCTCGTTGTCTTGTGAAATAAGTTTTTAAGTCTCGTCACCTTAGTAATATCACTATCATACACCACCGTTTAAACAGGGACACAGTAATGTTCGCATATTACTACTTGTCGGTAGATATATGGCAATGGTAAAAAAGACCTACCACCAGTGAAATTTGTTTCCTTTACAACAAAGTTATTACTTATAACATTACTACAAAGGTTTTATTATTGTTAAACTCTATGATATTACCTTTGTTACAAAATAATCGGAAGGTCGTTTAATTTTTTTTTCCCTTTTGTCCGAAACTTAATTGAAAAAGTGCTAAACATTGTATAAAGAGATGCTATAAAAGTTTCAGTTTCTTTTGTTCCCGATCTTTCTTTCTGTATCGCTTACAAAGTTTTCTTTTTATTCTATAATTTGCGTAAGTAGACTTTTCTACTTAAACATGACAACACCGAAATTATTCTTGGTTCAGTACACGTATGAACACGTGAAGATTTATACAAAGAGGTAGAAAGTTGATAACCTCAAGTTTGAACCTTTAACATTTTAAAGAGGAAATAAACTATTTTTATTTCATGAACCACTATTATTTTAGATTTATTTAAGGTAGTAGAAAAGCAAGGTGTTCACCTGATTTTAAGTGATACGCTTGCCCATATGAAGCTCGTTATTATGGTATACACATCACCACATTGCTGTCGTCACCTTCAGAAGTAATATGTTAAATCTATATACCCCAGTAAATTCCCTTTATAATGTTAAAATAGAATCTTTTTAAGTTAAGTTATTTATATTTTCGCTTTAAACGTCAAGCTTTTATTTGCTGTACGTATTAATAAATCAAATGGAAATTTATTAAGCAGCTTAAATAAGTCGCCGCATTTTGAAATGCAAATAACTTAAAAATATCGCAGACAGTTTTATTACTGCCATAGATACGACCAATGTAAAGAGGCTAATATGAAAACTGAGCTTTAAGCTCGCTCGTATGTTTGAAGTGTACGCAATGCGGGACCCTATTTTTTTGTCGCAGGGGATATTTAACCAATAAAATATAAAGACCTTCAAGAAAAGATTGTACCACTTCCTCCTTTAAGGTCGGTAGTGCAGCTGCTACCGTACGAGTGTTGCGACTGTCCATAGGTGACAGTAATGACATAACGTGTACTGTTCGGTCGTTTGCTAACTTTAACTTTAAAAAAAAAATTCAAAAGATACCCTGCTTCTGGGGGTAAGTCATACGGGATTTGTACCCACTAAAATCTCTTCAGTGGTCATCCTTAATGCATTACGGAGGTCCCTAGGGTCTCCTACGGAATTCACCGGTGTCTTTCTACTGTTGAGCACATCCCAGTGAGAGCTGTTGCCCTCCCCAGCATAAACAATACGCTGGGACAAAGTATGAGAACAGTTCATACTTGTCGTCGCCGGGTTCACTCAATGTACAGTGAGGGCTTCCACCTTTAAAACCCGCGAACCTCAAAACCCTTTCAGTCTCCTTCTACTACAGTCAGGGCTTACCTTACTCCTATTTTTGATAGCCCGAGACTTTAATCACCAATTTGTAATCTTTAAGAATAGAACTTATTAAGTATAAAATCTTTTGACTTAATCCAAGGGATACTTATCAGCGAAATTGCACGCAGTGAAAATAATTAAGTTAAGCATTACTGAAGTTATTATAGTCTTTATTATGCTGAAGAATTAAACAGGCGTTGATTTCTTTAGACACTACCGGACCGTCTAGGTACAGCAGCTCCTATTGCAGACGACAAACAGTACTGTGATAATATTAATGACGAAATCTTTTCAACCGCAAATATTCAAGTATCCTCATTATCATCAGCGATAGATTCGCAAACGTTCATCTTATGGTAAGTGATACGCTTGCTTATTAAACCGCTGATTATGATCACACATCTGCTTTCCACCGCTATTAGGACAATCCTATATCCAGCAGAGAACTTCTATCTGATAGACGTCTACTGATATACATAAGCTTCTTCCAATAATGTGAGGACTTGGGCCGCTTCCTACCTCGTTGGTCCTATGCGGATTGGTGAGGAGCCAGAGCCTCGTTTGTTGATTATCAGGGTGCATCACGAGCAAGTAAGGTTGAAGAGTTGAAGTGACGAGCAAAACGTTCACCTGATAGTAAGTGACACGCTCGCACATGACAACGTAACGCTGGTTAATATGGTACAGCACCACATTACGCTCTTCGTAACGACGTTAGCTGTTAACTCTCGTTACTCCAGTAATTTTTTACATCATCCTTCAAACTGGCACACAGTAATGTTTGCATATTACTATTTGGCGGTAGAAATAGGTGCTGCGGTTGTATGTGACAGTCACCGACAACAGAGACTTACCAGCAGTAAAAATTGAGACGTTTTATGTAATAAATTAATTACTAATAACTAATAAGTTTAAATCTAGTAATTAAATATTTATAATGTTAAGATAAATGCAGTTTTCTTTAAATATATTAAAGATTCCACAATAGTAATGAGTATATTGCGAAGGTTCTATATTATACAGCGTTCAACAAAAGAGACGTATCACTAATATCTGAGTGTAGTTTTAATAAAGTACATCTAAGCGACACCGGGCGAGAGACGAGTGCTTTAATAAAAGTCGAGTGTTCGCAGTGCACCTTTAACAAAGTGTACACTCACTACACAAAGTAATTTCAAATGTAACATGCATCTAGATTAGGTTGGGAAGTGTGGCTTTCAGTGGCTCCCCTTGTTTCCCTCCTACCTCCTTTCAGTTCAGGGGCACATTCGTGTTTCAGTGTTTGTCTGTTACAGTTGTAATTATGTTAGCAGTTCGTATTTACCCTTTGCTTTTAATTAAACTCTGAAAATAATTAGTGAGCGGGCGGATCTGAAAGAACAAACAAAATTTTCCTTGAGAGACCTTTTAGTTTGTGTATTCCTTTTGTATGTACATTCACAAGGAATAGGTTAAATAGATATGAATAAAATATGTTAATTTTTTTGTATTCAAATACATTGTTTTCTTATACTTTACTTACTTTAATATTTTTTCCAAACATTAACTTATATATCTCCGTAACTGTAGCCGGGACCTTCATATTACTAAACGTATGTAATCATTATAGGGATTACTTGAACCACAAGAACAACCTTTCATGATCATCGGGCGATAGACGTCCAATGCTGGACGTAAAACTCCCTTGATAAAGGTTAGATTTGGGCCATCTCCTACCACGTTAACCCAATCAGGTTGGTGGGGAACCAGAGCCTCTTTTGTTAAGCAGGGTATACCACGAGCAGGAGAGGTTGGCGGTTTCGTGGTTGTATGGGATGTAAGGGACATCTCTTCAAGAATACTCTAACTTTATTTAAATTACTGTTACTTAATAACATTTCAATATTAGCCGCAATAAAGTTGTCTGGAACAAAATTACATTTCTGAGATATCACTGATAGCTTAATAAAACTTATACAAGTTAAAGCTCAAAACTCTTTTTAGGTTCGAGTAAAAGTTTAATTTATGGAAATCAATAGCTGACTGTAATATTTAATACTAAGAATACTAAGATCTATCTATCGCTTGGAACCTTGATTTTGTTAGTTACGTAACCTTACTAAATTTGACCTCTAGTAAAGAAGATAACTTAAAATGTCTTCTTTTCTACTATAGCTTTAGATAAGGAAAATATAGTCAAAGTTAGTGATGGGATTCGAGTTGCTTTTCACTCGAGTGACTCGAGTAGTTTTTATTTTACTCGTACCACTTGAGTGGTTTATATTGAGCCGAGTGAGATATTCATGTTGTGACAAGTTTACCTGCTGTAGGTAGTCTTTGAGATGTGAATGATTTATGGGAACATTTTGATGCAAAACTTTCGGAACGTACTTCAAATCAAACATCATTAGCTTCGGCTATTATCATGGTGAAACAATACAATGACGAAGAATATTTAGACAGAAAAGATGATCCTATTGCTTATTGAGAGAAAAGAAAACTGATTATACAAGTGCTGTATAAATTAGCTATGAAATATTTATGCATACCAACAACTTTTGTTCCTTCAGAGCAAGTTTTTTCGAAAGCTGTGCTGAAATGTAATCGAAGAAGAAACCGTTTGGAAGGGAAAAAAATATCAATTTTTTTTAAGTAGTTCTTACAGCAATTTCAGTTAAATTTGTTGTCATTAAAAATAGATTATTTCTGTTCTTCTGTTAAGTTTAAGTAAATTTTAAAGTATGTTTATTGTTACCTAAATTGTGTAATAACATATTAAAGTGTTCATATTTGGATCTCATGAAAGTTCCTTGTTAAAATAAATTAAATTGGATTAGAACTTATTTGTAGTAAATTATAATATTTCAATTCGACTGGTAATTGATAGAAGAAATTTCTTGATTATATATGACAGGTTTAGTTTGAAGAAAAATTCTTTTTTTTACATTTTGTTTAGATTTTTTTGAGTAGCTTTTACGTTAATGTGAAAATGAGTACACATTTTCTATGTAAAATTAATATTGTTTTAAAATTTTGGTCATTCCAGTTTTGTATTTCGAGTGACTCGAGTCAATAAAAATCACTCGAGTCCCATCACTAGCTCAAAGTCAAAGTCAAAATTGTTATTGAATATAGTTCACTTATAGAGCATCAAAAATCTACCAGCGATTCGCAAAGGCTTCGGACTTGAGATTGTTGCAAGAAACTCAACTGTTCACAAATATTATTTTTTTCAATTACAAAATGTGTTACACGCAAACTTACGTATAGCTCTAAAATAGATATTCTCGTCTCTGTTACCTCCTTACTGCATGGTGTCTTAGTCAAGTACGCAGGAATCTTTAAGAGAAGATTGTACTGATTTCTTCTAAACTAGTGTATAAATATGAGGTAAAATATCCCCTCCACTTCTTTAACTTTATATAGAAGATATAAGAAAATTTTCTAGTATATGTTATTAAGATTTTTATTAATATTAAGATTTTTCTTTGACCAGTGAGATCGATACTAAAATCAAATAAAATTAAAAACTGCATGCTGTTATTAATAGTTAAGTAAAGAGATTAATGTGTATCCTACTTACTTACAGCAAATAAACAATTTATTTATTGATAAGGTTGAAAAGTCTACATCTTCCTTCATCATCAGGTATAATATTGTATTCTGGAGTATTAAAATGAACTAACTTTAGTAGTTAATTATTGACTTTTCTTTCAAAGACACGTGTTTTGACGGAAGCGCCGATGATACAAAGTTCTATCCCTTTGCTGTTCTTATCTTAAAAGAGAAGCTAAACCTCTTTGTTTGTTTACTGATTACATGAGGATTATATCCAGAGGTCCATAATAACCAGTTTTCGCGAAAATGTTTATGAAAATTGTAAAAGGAAAAGGCAAATATGTTATTCAGGGTTGTGGCAAATATCAGCGCTTCGTCCTGTAATCGGGGCGACAAGAGCCCTGTAAGCGGACCGCTGACCGCAGCCTTAATCTAGGTGCGCATTACGCTCCCCGTATAACGCTCTGTACACCTAAAACCCTGACGACACCTCCAACATGCTCCACAACAACTAATCTGACCGTGGCACCGTTAAAAGTAATGCTTTAGATCGCGGTAATTGCTTGTTTTATTCAAGCTATTTATTACTTGTTAACTCTTTATAAAGGGTTATTCATATATTCTATGTATACACAAAAAAGCTTTTTTTATCAAGCATATCTTTCCTTTTTATTTATTTAGACACACCTACAGCAATACATACAAAACACTCAAGCTTAAAATTAACAATTATAAGAATAGGTACTGATATGTAATCCAGTTACAGGCGTGTACAGCAATCTCTTATAACACTATGACATGTTAAAGCAATTTTATAAACTATGGAAAGATTTATTAAATTTAAATATTAACAAAACGATAAAAATACACATAAATTACAAATTTAAAATGAAATGAAAACAATAGTTATCCACTTAATATTCTCTTATCGACTATAGACAAAGAAACTTGTTATGTCTTCCACATGATGATAAGTAATACGCTAATATCAACGTGACGCTGGTTAAAGTGGGTATATATAACACTACATTGCGCTCGTCGCCTAAAAACGTAAGTTATTATGTCTCGTTACCCCAGTAATTTCACAAGCATACAACACCCTTCAAGCCAGAACACAGTAATATTTACATTTTACTATTTGGCGGTAGAAATAAAAGCTATGGACTAGACGGCTTCTGGCAATAGAGACTTACTATTGCTGGCCGGATCCATATAGACCTACAGAGGGTGTGGGTAGAAGACCAGTCGCCTTTGGTGCAGTGTTCCTTATG
>DWLS01007611.1:0-10576 GCA_018246255.1 Pachliopta kotzebuea | reverse complement strand
AATACGTAACGCACCGTCAGTTGTCCACAATGCTCCAAATGTGCTGGGTTTTCTCAACATAAAATCTGAACAGCGCGTTCGCGCTGCTTGGGACTCAAACTTTTAAGTTAATTCACTGCATCATAATGTGAGCAGTAAAGAGTTTATATATCTATATCCATAGATAATACAGGTTGTATTTTGTAAACCACATAACGCTGGTACCGGCGGTTATGCGGGCTGCAATAAACTGAAAGAAGACAGTGGTTAAAATGGGAAATTTTATATATCTCATGTGTTATGGTCTTAACGGTACTTTGTTATAGATCCTCGTTGTTACCAAAAATTAAAAAAAATCTGTTATTCAGTTTGAATAAGGCAGTTAATGATCGTGAGGATGGTGAGATAGATTTATTAATCATTTTCACGTAATATGTAAACAAAGTTTTTGTTGTAATGATTCTCTGCCAGGTTACGTCTTATCCTACTTTAGTTAGAGTATTTTAAGTAACAAAATGTTCTATAAAATTTATTGCTTTAATATATAATGCTTAAGACGCAATGTAACTTAAATTCGAGTAGTAGTAGGAAGGGTTAACGATGTTGACTGGTGGTAACTTCCTCTGTTGTCGAAGGCCGTCTAGGTAGCAGCTCCTGTTTCTACCGCCTAATAGTAATGTGCAAACATTACTGTGTTCCAGTTTGAAACTAGTGAAATCACTGGAGTAACGAGATTTAACACTACGTCTCAAGGTGATAAGAGCAATGTAGTGCTGTGTATACAATTTTAAACAGAGCCACATTGTTATGGGCAAGCGATCACTTATCATTAAGTGAATGTCTTGCTTGTTTCGTCACTTGGTCGAAAAAAAAGGTGGACAGTCGACCAGGTGAAGGTCGCAGAAAACTGCTGGATGCAGACAGCTCATGACCTATTGGTGTGGAGATCTTTAAGTTGAGGCCTATGCCCGGTAGTGACCGTTTATCGGCGGATGATAATATGTAATGCGCATATATGCTCGTGGTGATGTGTTATATAGTGATTAAGGGATTTAGTTGTCACCAGCATAGCACCATTCCGGTGTTCCTGTAGGGCTATGTATCAAGTATAGTATAACGCGCTCGTCACTATGAAATGACGGTGGGCCACCATTCTTATTTAAACGACTATGTCCGTCCGTCTGTTCGTCAACAATTTTCAATCCCCAAAGCAACAAAGGGTAGGTGCTGGTGGTGAAATTTATCATACAGATAGATCTCGCTTAGATAAGATCAGAGCCGTTGGAATTTTGTTTGTATGTGGTCCGATTCCGGAGTTGTGAGTGCCCAAGTTTCAGAATTTTGTATGGGCCACTTGTCATTTATTATTATATTTGTTGTCTACGTTTGAATTATAAATTATTTACATACGATTCTCCTGTATTCATAAAGTCAATATTATTGTATTGTTTATTTAAATTTTATTTGCTTTAAGTAAAAAAAAAATGTTTAAATTGCTAATGACAAGGAGCGCGTTTCCTTTTTAATCTTTCAGTCTACTTGAATTTGATCTTGAAAAGTAAGTTAAGATTACATATCGTTGTGTCCTAAATGGTAGAATTACAGCATAAAATAGTCAATATTTTCTTTAAGGTCTAAATAAAATACTATATTTGTTTTCATTATTATATATAATATATAAAAGCGTATTATAATATGTATAAGTAGTGAGAGAAACAGGTGCTAATACTTTGCCTAAAATTTTCTAGTATTGAATTTTTTTTTATTAAATATTAATGAAATAAACATATATATTTTGTTTATGAAAGAAAATATTTCACCGCCGTTGTTTCATTTCAAATACTTTCCTAAATTAATATTGCAGATACTTCCGCTTCTGATTAAAGCAGCATCGAGCAGTTACTAAGAAAAAATCTTCTTTTCTAGTTTTAGGCCCGGTAAACAGTTCAGTGAAAGGTGAACTTCATTTCATACAGACGAAAAGTGGCCACCTTCAGTTGATATACGAAGCGTACATCTTCGTGACGGACTGCGTGCGCAGCGGCAGGACCTTCTGGAGGTGCATGGAGTACGGGAGGCGGTGCAGGGCGAGGATAACTTCCAAGAACAACATACTGCGTATCACAAACCCGGTTCACAATCACACCGAAAACCACCTCCAGAAGATTACCCGGAAGTACGATCTGGGGGAGGTGGTCACGTGTCCATCTGTGTAATCACATGTGCACACAGTAAATGAGTTTTCACTTTGCAAACTGCAACTTTAGCGTTTCCAAGTTTTGCAGCTGGCGATTGCCTCCAGCAACATGTGTGTGATTCTACTTTAAATATTTTAATTTTAAGTATTAATGTAAAACGAATCAATCTTAGTATTTAATTAGAAGGTAAAGCCAATGAAATGACCTGCGAGATGAAATGTTCATTCGCGGGAGTAGTTTAGGTTTATTGGTATCATTTGCATGCATGATGAATAATCTATAGGCAACCTGGTTCACGTGTTATTTTTCTTATGAAAATTCATGACGATTTTTATTACATCGAAATTATGATTACATGTAATGTAACAGTTATTTAAAATTCATGTATCTATAAACATTAGCGTTAAGCGCCGTTACATTTTTGTCTCGTACAATTTTAATGAAATAATGTGATCTTGTAGAATAATAAAAGGGTTTTTGTAAAGTGCTATTTTATTTCCCGTGTATAATACGTCAGTTGAACGATGTGGAGGTTGATGTAGCGATTATTATGATGTGTACCGGTTGAGCAGGAGAGGCGGCGCTGGTGCAGTACTCGGTGACGCGTCGTGGCGCGCCGTGCCTCATCGTGGACGGGTACGGGTACGTGGCGCGTAAGAAGCGCGCCGCCCGCGTGTACTGGACGTGCCGCAGCCGCGCGGCGGGCTGCAGCGCGCGCGCCCTCACCGCCGGCGGGAGGCTGGTCGCGCGCGCCGCTCACCACAACCACGCGCCCCACACCCCAGCTCTGAACGAACACGCGCGTATAGAGAGCCTCATAGAGACCATCTCAACGGATAACTGACCAGGTAGTTTGTCAACACCGACCCTACGAAGACTAATCAATGTGATCAACGTCCGTTTAACTATTTAATTAATTAAATATATTGATAAACTTACCCGAATTTTATTATCCCGAATTGCATGCGAGCCGCTTTTAATATACGCTTTACTAACTCGATTATGTCGGGTGTATATCGCATGTGATTATGGATAGTGATGGGGTGGTGTTTTGCAGTGGAGTTCGTGATATCGAATCGCGGGCGACGGCATATGCGGCTCGGTGGTTTCTCCTTTTACGCTGAGAAGGTGTTCCCGGAGAAGAATAAAGTGCGGTGGCGGTGCACGCGGCGCACCTGCCGCGCGTACGCGCACACTCTACACGACAGGATATTCGCGTTGAGTAACGTCCACTCACACGAGCCGCCCGCCGCCGTACCGCACCGGACAGTCATTCACCCCCTACAGCACCAACCACCAAAAATACTGTCGGACGAGTAACATGCCAATAGTCAACCAAAAATCTACACCCAATCGCGCGCGGGTTACTAATCCTGCATGTCCCTTTTAAAGCTAATTAACTTTTTTTTAACACTTAACTTCAATAGCCAAGATGTTCATTAAGTATTTCTGCTTGTGATGAATGAACACAAAAAAAAATAGGATACGAAAAAATCACAAAGAAACCTTGCCATTGAAACTTTCTTCACATTTTCAGCGCAGATGAGAAATTTTATCCTTCCAAAATTTACATATAAAAATGTCCTTTTATCATGATCATGATCTCTTATTAATTTTGTTTCATGTCGGTGAATATACGCTTAATGGGGGGGTGTTTAGTTATAATTAATGAGGAATTATTTATATTGTAATGTAAAATATAGCAATAATTGTCGAATTTGTTTAATGAATGTTGTTTTTGAAGTTTTTCTCTCTTTGAGGGAACCTTTCTTTGAGGCAGACGCGCTATGCGAACGGAAGCTCTAGTGTAATTAATGTTTAACCGCTCGTTTTACATTATGTAGTTAATAGTTGTAACCAATTTATCTGATGCTCTCGTCATCAGAAATCTAGTCATTCCAGTTGTTATTTATAAATCGATGTATGTGTAATGAATCTCTTATAATAGGAATCGATTGTTTCATTTGCGGTGCACAGGATGTGTGTTTGACCTTGGATTATTTGCCGCTGCGATCCGACCCCGGCTTTACGAAAGCTTCGTTTACTCCGCATGAAAGGTTAATTGTTTCGTTTTTGCATTTCTACTCGTACACTGGCTAAAACATTGGTAGACGTTTCATATACAGTAGTTACGTGTGATTGTCTACGAGTGTTATAACGGCAATGTTGGTTCCAGAGGAGTTTGTGCGATTGTGCGTGGGGCCCGGCGGCAGGCCGCGCCTGTGGGTCCGCGGGAGGAGTTTCTACGCGGCGCACACGATGAGGTCGGGGATAGTGCGCTGGCGGTGCACCATGGGTGGGTGCGGTTGTAAGGCGTATACACAGAAGGGTACCTTGCACAAGCTCGTGGGTGAGCACAACCACGCGGGGCGCTGCGGGCGCCGCGGACCCCGCGCCCGGCCGCCGCCCTCGCCGCCGGAGCCGCTCCTCCTGCCCAGGATGCCGCGGCTCGATTTCGACCATTTCGATCCAACAGCTTGGGTCGTACGATATTAACATATACAATTTCAGTATAATATTTATATATACACTTTTTCAAACAAATTCTTACCTTTGTAAAAGAAAATTAAATTTAAGATTTCGAGGGACAGGCGACTGGTTTTTCAAACCGACTATTTAATCGTTTTAAACTCCTCTTTTTTTTTGGGAGATACGAAACGAAAATATCGATGTTCCCAATGAAATATTTAAATAGTTATTTTTTTTAAAAAGAATCAATATTTATTTAACGCGTGTATAAGTTAAATGTTATAATTTTTCTCTATTTTATAGCTCATAGCTAATGTTACGTATGTTTTACTTTTCTCACATACGTCGTTATTTTCTTGATCTCAATGTTTTATTTACACTTCTATTGCTTAAGATTTAAATGTCGATACATATATATATATATGACGAGAACAAAAACAAAATTCACTTTACTCATTTTCCGTTTAAAGTACAATTGCATTTATGTTAATAGCTACCACTATCTTTTTCTACTGCCGTAATGCAGACACTACAGGTGTTGAAGCTAATAAAATTAGTAGGATGACTAGATTTAATATATTATTTATGAGAACGTCCTAGTCGTTTAGTTGATAAAAAAATTATTGTGCTGTATTATATGGAGATTTTTTAAATCGTTTGTCTCGCAAAGTTTGTCGCGTTCATTTGTGTATGCGTATATATATAACTTAACATATAAATGCGCTACAAGATCGATTCATAGTTAGAAAAGTTTTAAAGTATAGTAAGCGACCAAAAGTTTAACGGGGTTGTATGTGAATTGAAGATTTTTTAACAGTGTGCCATTGCACTAGGTAATTCAATGTGTCATATCCTTCTTTAATGTTCTAGTCAGAGTTTTAATTTTGTTTCCTTAGAAATTATTGTGATGTTGAACTGCCACGTGAAATTTTGATCTCAATCTATTGTTAAGGATTAGGTGCCAAATATGTGAGTGAATTGTAGATAGTTAAGGGTCTCGAACGTACCAACCGGTGCGCATACGTCCGTGCGCACTATGCATATGGTAACGTTCACAAATAGTATAATTTTCAGTATTTTTAAAGCTAGTCTTCCTATACTTATTATTATGTTCAAATGGTAATGTTTGTTTTTATTATTTATTTTGTTAGTTAATTCATAAAACAAATTATTTACCACATGTGATGTTTAGGCTGTATACCTTTTTATATTTGCTCATTTGAAATTCTTGCTCATTGTTAAATAAATCCCTGTGCCAAATTTTCTGCTCACATAGATCGTATTCATCTCTAGATGAATGAAGAGTGTACAAAAATCGTTTCTTCTTATTTCTCATCGAATGTTGGAAAATATGAGTTGTGTATGTGTAAATGCTGAATAAATAGATCCAATCTTACTTTCTTTTATTTTAGCCATTAATTTCTTAAAACAATGTAATAAGAAATACTATCCCATTACTCTCCTGGTAATCGTTAATTAGTAATGTTTTTTGTATGTTACTATGTGCAATCAATAACATTCATATTATTATTATGGATACACATTGATTTCGCATGGTACGGGCAGTTCGTTAGTATGGAACCGTTTATTAATTGAAACGTTTTTATTCTACCAGCGCGTTTCATCCGTGCCGGCAAAGGCCGTCTGTTGCTGCACCGCGGGTACACGTTCCGTCTGAAGAACAACCTGGCACACGGGCGCAAGCAGTGGTACTGCTCCTCGCGTCTAACCTCGCGCTGCCTCGCCGACGTGAACACCGAGGGCCCGGAAGGATTCGAGCGCATCGTCCGCTCGCGTTACGCGCACAACCACGCGCCGCCCAACGTGCGCCGCTTCGCTGACGGCCGCTACGTGGTGCGCACGCCGCACCAAAGCGGCCACCGGGCCCCCGCACCCCTCGACCCTCACCATCAGCTGTTGCAGCTGCAGCACGCGCTAGCCCTGTACGCCGCGCATGCCGCCACAGCTAACGCCACGGCGGCCGCGTCCGCAGCCACAGGAACTGCATCCCAACAATCGCCCAACTCCCTGCCTACTTCACAACACCCACCGGCGGCCAAACCGCTGCTGGTGGATACACCATGCAACGAGGAGGACTAAACCATTCCTTGATATCTGAATAACATCATGCATTACACGATGAAAAGAATTTTTTAACATGAGCGAAACTGTTCACGATTATGACGATTACGATATATCGACTAACAGGTATATTTCTCGAAGCCTTTTGGCATATAAATGTAGCTTAAATTATATTTAGTGTAATTTTATTAGATAAGTTAAATGGGGATAGGGTGAAGTTTTAAGATCGGAGATATGGCATCGATGGAGTTATTTAATATTGGTAAATGTACGTAAAACCTTAGTTGGGAAGAGCTGTCGCGGCGCCTGGTCGTTAGAACCACCAGTAGGCGAATGACCAACGTACAGGGGTCATAATGTCGCGACGAGTAGGTTAAGCGGTCTTTTCGAGGTCTTTAAAGCTATGTGTTAATAGGTGTGGGTTATTTATGGAAACGAATAGAGCGAATAAGGACGTTGTATGTGTAAGAACTTTCTGAATGTTTCATGGAAGCGGTCTTTACACATTTGTGACTAAGCAGAGCTACAACTTGAATTTGCTCAAACTTTGTTATATATCTGTATTTAACTTAATGCGTCTAATCTATTTTCGGCTATAATTAATTATTTTCAGTTTTAAAAATTTTAAAACAATCTATGGCGCTTGGGTAAATTGTGTAAAGGCCGCTGCTATTCGTGTACGATTTATGTGAAGTAAATAGATGGTTATTACCCGGAATAAGACTCTATTAAACGTATAATTTGTTGTCGTCTCAATCCATCCGGCAGCATCAGAGTTAGGTAGCGATGAGTGAACCGGTCTGCACGTGAGGCAGGTTGACAGGACTCGAGAACGACCGCGGGGGAGTCAAGCGACGGACAGAGTGCGCAGGACAAGGTTCAGTGGTCGACAGACCTCTGGCTACGAGTCGGTGACTGATATTGCAGAATCGATATGATTGTAAGAATTTTAATGTTGATCCCTGGACTGCACTTAGAAATATTTTATTTATTTTGAGAGTTTTAACTTTACATATTCAAATGTTGCTACTTAGAGAATTAGAGGTCCGCCTTTTTTATGTATAAGAAACATCATTAGTTGTTGGATATTATACTAATGAACATTTACCTACTGCGAGTGATAACACCTTCTTGTAACAATACCGTAATGGAGCAGTTACTCGCTGACGCGAGTGGGGATTTGGGCAGGAGGCCCGATTACTGGTAACTAAAACATCTTAACCCTCGGGTTTAACAGAGCGTCTGCAATTTTATCGTCATGGATCGAGGAAGATGTTTAAGGGCCACGGTGAACACTTGCTATCGGGTGGAGTGCGCTCACATTTGACACCTCCTACTCTGCTCTTGAGCGTCGCTATGAAAATGGCTACAGTCTACAGCACAGATGTTTTGCTCTGGAGATTGATTTTAAGTACTTAAGCTGAATAAACTACCTCTCTCACTTTTTATACGGGTTTTGCTAGTTTAATTATACAATTTTATATACACGAATGAATACTCAGAAGCTTTACTGTAGTAAGGTGTCGTAGTTAAGTGTAGGCTAGGGCTAGGCTAGGCGCGGCGCGCCGGGGCGGGGTACCGCGCAGGGTCCGGCGCGTCCACTTTTATTACCTCTACTATTGAACTCTACTACCTCTTTATAGTTATTAATGTATTCGATAGTTCGCTGTTGATCACATAAATAGACACTATACGATAATGTTGTCTGAATATATTTTTATTAATTGTTTTTGAATAATAATTCGTTGCACGTAATTTTTTATTTTTCAATGAGAACGTGGACCTGCTTATTTTGTATATTCTTAAGACTTTAATTTAAGTACAAATTTTGACTAATTGTAATTGTTGTTTAGATGACTTAGGTGCGATGGGGGGTCTAAATGTGTGTTTGTATGATGTGATGGAGCAGAATTTTACCAATGATTTATTATAGATCGTGTCAAATCGTTTACATTATAATGTAGTGTAATAAATAGTTATAATTCATTAATGGTTCATAATCGTTACTGAAGTGTTTTTGGATTAGACGCGTTCACGATACTGTCTTGCGGTTTAAGTGCGGCGTGGGTGGTTTCAAATGATTTTGTGCTATCGGAACCGCTTAATCCAAGATTTACTTGTGTAGTTGTAAGGTTTTGAATTGTATTCGATCGTTTTGAGAATTTTATACAAGTATAAAATCATTTGACACGTTCTATTGCGTATCTAAGCGCTCGTATGGCCGCGGCGATCATTCTGTTATATATTATAGAAATAATATTTAACATAACTAAATTAAATTTAAGGGCAATGACAATATACGTCAATTATTTAAGATACGATTTTACCATAGCGAAATCTATAAAGAACTTTTTGATCATGCGTTCTGGTTTGTTTTGAATGATTATATTTATCATGATCCGTTTTAAAAATTTCCAAAGACTCTGTGGTGTTGGGTATGTGTGTCTTTCTTTGTAGTGTATATGTTTAGTGTTATGGAATCTCATAGTGCATTCGTTCTGTTTGAGAACCGCCCTCGCCGCGGCTCGGCACCGGACCAGTACCATCACCATTCTAATTGTTCCTCTTTACCTCGTAATCTATCTACCTCATTTACTGTTAACTACTCGATATATCTGCAAGTGTTTTAATCTAGCGTAATTTTGTATCTACCATTTTAATAATAAGATTTTTTTTTTGGGTTCATGTATGGGGTATGTTTTGTGAAATATTACATTGTACTTATAAATAACCGTGAGTTTTATTTTCTAACATGAAATTAGAAAAATAACATTTCCTTAATACGGCAGCTCTGTTAATATGGTGGCGGGAGGTAATTGTTTAGGTTGTGTAAATATTTAAATTCTGACAAACATTCTTGCCGTAGGGATCAAGTATTTGAAATCAAGACGCGGGAAGGTGATAATGATGGTGAACACGTTTCCGTTCTGCGAGGAGTCCAAGTTAAGGGACAAAGTTATATGGAGGTGTACTTCTAAGAAGACGAATTGCAAGGCTCGGATCCACATGCTGGGCGCGAATGTGGTCGCCGTGAAAGGCATGCACAACCATCCGCCGCGAGCGCCCACCTCTTGATACTTGCTGTTGCTCATCTACAATATGGACCTATTGATGAGGATAGTATAATCATTTTTTTTTCATTAATTTCACTAAAAGAATTTTTAACGAATTTTAAATTTCGTTCGTTGAGATTCAATGTCATCAACATTATTATATTAGCATCACGGATATTCTTTTGTATGTATATAAGACTGGCTTTTTTATTCATTTCAAGCTATTTTTTATATCCGCTTAGACTGAAGGATTCATGATGTCCTGTCTCTATGCGTGGTCAACAATCATTTAATTTCTGTTATAAATATTGATATCTTCTTTATTTATAGGCGAGTTTATCTTTGATCGCATGGTAGCCAACCTTGAGACAATCTTGCAATAAATGAAGAGAAATTGCATCTAAATTAGATATATTTTTATAATGTATGTTGTTAGGTTAAAGGATGATTACCACCTAAAATAGGTTACATGAAATATTTGCATCATTCCACTTATTCCGTTGTGTTGAAAAGTTTCGGTGCTTTCGGTACATTGTTTTAGAGTTTTATCATTTAAAGTTAATGCATCCGCGTCGATGTTAAATTAAAATGTTGTTCAATTATATTTATTGAAAGATAATGTTGTGAGAGATCGTCTGTCTCGCTGTACTTTTTATGGTCTATGGTCATGTGATAATGAGCTTTGTCGATAAGTGAACGTATTTAAGGTTTAGATAATCTAATGTCTTCTTTTGAATCTGTTTTAAATAAACAGAACGAAACAATACAACATCTGCACGACGAGATCAATTTACT
>DWLS01007610.1:0-10579 GCA_018246255.1 Pachliopta kotzebuea | reverse complement strand
AAACAAACCTGTCTGGGGGCGCCCGCCCCCCCCCCCCCCGGGCCCCCCCCCCCTCTCCCGCCCAAAATGGGGCCCCAAACCACCCCCACCACCCCAAAAAAAAAAAAAAAAAAAAAAGGTCGCCGGGAGTGCAACGCTTCCGCTTCCGCTACCGCTACCTCGCCGTCCGCGAGGCGGAAGCGGTCGCCGCAATTTCACGGGCGGGCGCACTGCACAGTGGACAAAACACTAGATGACAATGAAGTTTTAGATTTTTTTGGTGAGCAACTTTAACTAAAAATACTCAAAGATAATATTACACAAATTACAAGAGCTTCCGATGCATATTACAACAGCGACCGGTACAGCAGCCCCTCACATTCTGTCGACTTCGAGTCAATCGAATTTCTTGAGCACCGAATCCCTTTTCCGAAGCCTACAGTTCCTGTCTAACTTAAAACGATATTTCGTGAAAGAATATTATTGAATAGATAAAGAATGTTTTTTGGAGCGCAGGTCCAATAAGAAATATAAGAATGATGATTGTCGAGATGTTAGGTCAATTCAGTTGGAATCAACCAACCTTGTCACGACCCCGCCGTCTAAAGAGACGAAAGATTCTATTAGAGTTAAGCAATCCAAATAAAACTAGATGCCTGCGGTGCGTCAGAGACAATTCTCTGTTCCCGCCTAAAAACTACTCGTACTAAAAACAACAAACGGAAAAACACATTATCAAGCAAAACTCCAACCGTTGACACACGACCGCATACTGACTCACGCGCCTCTACACCGCATTGACGTCCATTGACTTCAGATGACAAATTAACCCGCATTTATGCAATGGCGGTGTATATACCACCATACGAGTATCTGCTCACTGGACGACGTCAATTCTTCAGAAGGAGTCCAGCTGGGCGTCCCGCCGCAATTGTTCGCCCAAATTTAAAAACGTCACAGCTTGACAGTGTAATGTGTCCAAACTTTCAACTACAGCAAATCAGGAAAGCCATTGAAGTTGCCGGTATAACAGGAACGCACGCCTCGGTCGTGTAGGAAAAGCCTGCGCCACGGCAGGGCCAGCGATATTTAGATAGCGTGCCCTGTGCATGTGTTGTCACCTTATTGGATAATGTCACCCCTCACCGGAGTCACACATAAATACATCTTAATTTTCAATTACAGAGCGTGTATTATTACAACTCCCTAATTAGTCATCATTACAAGGCGATAAAGACGACTTTTGGGCAAGTGTTGGACAGTACGTCGGCGGCAACCGCAGTGCAATCGTTGAAGAAAGAAAACAAAAATTTGTAAATTAACTATGCAATTTTTGAATATATACAAATGATTAGTCGGCGCGAATTGGAGAATCCATACAATGTATCTATCTCTGTACACTATTTATATGATAACGCACGGTGGCAACGCAAACTGGTAGAAAATGATTTGAAAGCCAGCAAACGTACTGCCGTCTGTATTCATCTCTATACATACATATATCTAACAATTTCAGGACGGCGTAAATATAGATTTTCACATAGATCAGTTCAACGAAATTGAAAATAATGTATAATCAATATGAATTGCGAAATTTTTAATTTCGCAATTTAGAGGGTGCAAGCCGCGCGTCCTTCGGCTGGGCCCGCCGCACTCTCCGTCTCGACGCGGCGACTATTTCGGGCGCGTGCACGTCACTCGCTGACGTCACGCGGAAGGCGGTGAGGGGGTGAGGGGGTGAGGGGAAGGGTCACCGCCAGCGACGTGTCCACCGTTTGCTGTTCTCGTGCAAAAGGCAAATTGTCTTAATGAGAAATAAATTTGTCTACACCGCACATAGTTTTAACCGAGCTGGCCTCGCCCCTCTTTCCGCAGTTTTTATATTAAACAGGATGTTCGTTTCGTGATTTGGAAATCAAAAATCCTTCACAACCGCCAAGTTTACAAAGGTAAATATCAGTACTATAATATATGTACATAATACCACAAAATTTTTTTTAGTAGGTAACGAGGATAAGTCTTTTTTAACAAACGAAAATATGATAGCTATCTTTTTGTAGATTCAGTGATTGGAACGGACTGCAACTGTTGTGAGGTATTACACAATTCGTAATCATCAAAACCTCATAATATCCTGATTGTATGTCTTCCACACATTTCCCGTCCAGCGGTGGTTAGTGACGAGCGCGACACGTGAACGCGTGTCCGCCGCAAAAAACTGACCTCGGCTCAGAGACAAGTAAAAACAATTAACGTCAAAATTTTCCATTCGTTAATTACACAATGTTCTTTGAATTTTACGGTTTACTTATTTTATGTGAGAAATTACGAACTGAAATCATAAACCATGATAAAAGTCCCCAACAATGTGAAACGAGTAGCGAATTTTAATATGTTTAAAGTGATTAAATAAGATAGTTTATCTTTTTAAGAAAAGTGGCTAAACGAGGTAACAGTTCAAGTTCAAGTTGGAAGGTGAACAGTGATGGCCGTGGACAGTCGCAACCTCCGAGGGGTCGTGACTATGTTGCCAGCATTTAAAAAGGTGATAGGCACTTTTCATGTAGACCCTCATTGTGTAGTATTGGTTCGAAAACACCGCCGACGTCAACTGATTCCACGAAGCAATTTTGTGTAGTAAAGAGTTGCGCTTGAAACTCGCAGTGGAAAATCGCCAATCATCTAAGTGATGAGAACGAAGCTTAGAATTATGTTGTATACTGCGATGATGGAAGGTAGAGGTTAGAATCTTTCCGAACAACTCCTGGGAGCACTCCCCGTGATACCTTTTGTAAAGAACACAGAAAGATACGACATCTCTCCCTCAGGGCTATTGGGATGAGGCAGTTGGAAAAAATTTATTCGTCGACGATTCGTGTCACTTTATGTTGTATGTCGTGAAATGGGAGGGAACTGGTACCGAGCGTCCCATTCGGAAATTCTACCAGCGGTGAACGATCAGCTGATGTACTTCAAAATACTTGTGGAGGTGGGGGTTTATTTAAGCTTCAACTTTAGGCAGTTTATCGAGACTGGAATTAACTCTTCGTTTTTAAACAAGACAGCTGGAGACTGGAACAACTTGCCTGCGCCGGTGTTCTCGTTAAAGTAAAATGCGGCTGGATACAATAAGCGAGTGAACTGGCTCTTACTCAATTAAAAGCACCATAGACCACATCGCCACTTACCTTCTGGAGGGATTGTAGTCAAGTATTAACTTTTGTTGTTTAAATAAATACCTTAGAGAGGCGAGAGATACCTTAGAGAGAGAGAGACGAGCAATGCATACACCTGATGTTAAGTGATACACTTGCCCATAACTATACGGCGCTAATTAACTCCGCCGGACTCCGGTATATACTGCACTACACTGCGGTCGTCATCGGGACACGTGCTTTGTTAAGTCTAGTTACACCAGTAATCGCATTAGCTTACGACAACCCTTCAGTGCGGAAGACAGTAATGTTTGCACAGTAGAGTTTGGTGACAAAAACCCTACTAGACTATCTCCGGAAAGCCTACTTTAAGCATAATCGCAAGAATTTCACTTTCATTTTAATATCTATGTATCAAAGAGTACACTCTAAGTGCGGAGATCTGCGCCGCAAGCGATCTCCAGCGAACTCCTCGGGCAACGTGATACGGATACAGATAGCAGAACTAATAACGAGTTAACGCATTGACCGGATACAATATAAGAGTTAAGATAAAATCCATCATAATAATATATATACCTGTATGCCAACATTCGCGAGGACCGGCGGTGAGGAGGTAATGTCAAGCAATACAACAACCGTTTTAATAAATACAGACAAGCAATAAGTATTTTGTAGTATCGGTTTCGCGTTGGGCTGTGTGCGGTCCCGCAGTGTGGCGTGCTGCGGCCGCATTGCGAGGAGTTCCGGCTGGAGGTCGGCGACCGGGCCGGCCGGCAGCGCCGGACTGTCTGCCGACACTCCGCAGCATTCCAGGCAGAGAGACGAGTGCCCACCGGCAGCGACTGGTTCCGTCTGACGACCACCGTCAGCAGCAGAGTTTAACTTTCAAGCATGTTACCCTGAACCTATCAATCATTGTGATATTTATGTTTTGATAGACTACATTCAAAACCTTTAGTCAGTCTTTGAATTTAGACAAAACCCGGGCAATCGAGGGGGCCCTTTGTTTTACATCCCACCGACGAAACTGTTCGTATCCGAAGCTACAAGTACATCACCAGTATAATATCTAAGTACATCGTGAGTATGCTACGAGACGTAGACGTTGCGGTTGATAACGAGGATAACAATGATAAATTACATTATCGTTATGAAATATTGAAAAATAATCAAGCCGGATTATTTCCTATTCACGTACAAGGACGTAAACAATGTAATACAATAATCGTTACTACATTCATAAACATTATCATCTTTTTAGCTTTTACACTGTTATCAATTTGTTAAAATTATCATTGTAAATCATGCATTATCTCTATGACATCATAGCACATGTATTGTAGTTTAAAAAAAAAGGGAACATTTAGTGTTTTAATAATTAAGACATTTAAACTAGCAATATTTTTATTCAACGAGGTTACGAAACGAGCGGGACGTTGAGATCATGGTAAATGAAAAGTTTGACCATAACAACGTGGTGTTAGGTAAAATCTTAGAACATAGAGCTCCTCATCCTCAGACAAAACGATATGTCTCGTTACCCGAGTATTTGGCAACAGAAATTGAAGCTGCGGCGATTGTTTAGATAGGTTAAAGGAGTTTCAACACCAGAGACATCACCAGTAATGTAAATAATACATATTTTCTCTGATAATGTTAGCGCTGACTCGTCTTTTGTGACGTATACTGGGCACGCGGACCACGGGGCCAACGGCCTGATTAATTAATACTAGTATGTATTATTTTTTACCAATGTATCCACAAAGCAAAATGCGGTCTTATGAGAGACATTACATGAATTTCCAACAATGATGGTCGAAATATATTACCAACCAGTATGAGAAACGCACTAAAGGAGAATGCGTACGTGTCCCGGAGGTTTCACCAGAACCCTGATTCTAAAACAACAAACTTACAAGCTAAGAATTACATAAAGCTAATAAACAAAACTCTATCAACGAAACGAGTGACTGTTGCAAAAAGTGATTCGTTATTGCATTCAACATTTATTTACCAACGCGGGCAAGAGCAGGGGAGAGGGGAGTAGGATAGAGGGTGGACGTTGGTGTGGTGCAGGCGATGGTGTGCTTTCATACAGAGTAAACCGAAGTGCTACGAGGGGAGCGGGGTGCGGGTGCAAGACCTCGCGCAGGGCACTGTTTTAGGGCCGCTGTTTATACATTAATTGAATATCCTCGATAAATTTATTTTAGCCTCTGTTACAATGTACATCTCCGGCAAATTTTAGTACGAAGCGCACAACTTAACGTTTATCTAAAAAAAAATGGTAATTCACGTTTACATAAAGAATAGTATAAACGATTCTTTTACTAAATTTTACGTCAACCTTAATACTGCATAAATTACAGGAACCAGAAACAAAATGAAACGGAAACATCAACCGAAACCCGCGGCCGCACCAACGGACAGTCGGCGCGCTCTTGACTTATTGGGAACAGCTTGAGGTTGTTACATAACGCGGGCGGCGACGTCGCCTCATTTGCATTCAATTAGTACATGCTAATTTATTAAATATATTCAGTAATGGCACGTTACATGTTCCAGCAAATTCTGCAAATTGAACTGCTAATTGTTCTCTCTCACAGGACGGTCCGTTCTTTAATTTCATTGTACACGGAACGTTACCGGATACGTAGGACACGCGTGGGAACTCTACATCGGAGGTAAGCCGATCAATCGGACCGGTCACCGCCGGTCTCCGCCGGTCGTGACGTGTGACGTGTGACGTGGAACGTAAATAATAATGAGTGCGGTGCGTGCACGCCGCCGATGACCTTGAGGCGGTTGTTTTAGCGGTGCGGTGTAAATACTTCAGACATCACCTGACCACCGCCCATTCATAACATCCCACTAGGTAGGCACACACCGCCGCCGTGACGTCGGGGAGCGCACCGCGGCCACCGTCAACAGCAATACGCACCCTCCGCCCTCAACCATCAACGATTCTTGGAAGGTTCCGTTGAGGAACTCACTTTCGTAAAATACCGTCGCATAAAATAGTAGCGTCTCGCCGCCGGGCCGAAGTTGTCTTGATAATTTTTAATTTATTTAATTGGAGAATAGAAGGCGCGAGCCAATCGCGCGGTGACGGCCGAAGAAAATGATAAGCGGGTGAACGCGGATACGGCGCGCACCACACACGGACGACGCGCGTCCGCACATCGCACACGCGCACAGGGGCGCGCGACCAAAATAGCAACAGCGATAGCGCGAACACACCAACACACGCCCACGCGCCGGCGCGCACTGCAATAAAAACATATACACACGCACGCACGCGCACACACGCACACACACACGCCGCGCTATGAATAAGATACTAATTGAAATGGAATCGTACTCCGTGCGAAGTTGTTTGTGCGGCGCGGAATCGGAGCACGCCCGCTCCCGCGCCCGCGCCCGCACCCGCACCCGCACCCGCCACCAGGATACGCCGAGAAAGAGAAAGGCGGCATACCCGTATACAATATAAAAAAACTAGGTCTCTTCGCAGCATTCATATTTTTTGAGATCCGCGACGACAGTCATACCTTTAATGACCGGTTTTACGCCGCACACGACATGAACTTGATATTAAGTCGAAGAACGTAACATCGTTGCGGACTCACCCAAATTCATGACGTACATGGCCTGGGAGCGCTCGAGCCGCTGCGAGTGCTCCACGGGCCGATACAGTCCGGAATCCACGTTAAACACTGTACGAAACTTTATCACAAAACGGGAGCACTGCGCCACACGCGACACGCAAACATCTTATGAGAGCACTGGGCACTGGACACTGGGCACTGAGCACCGGACACGGCCGACGAGCGGCGCGGCGACGCACCAACTGGACACTGCACGCGTCCGCCTCGGCCTGCGGTCGGACGGAGACTGGTGCGCGTGCGCCGCGCGCGCCCTCATCGCTGCAACTTCATTCACGAACCGCTCCGGCGGCGCTTCCAGCGGCCCCCAGCCACTGCACGACGGCAAACTCCACTCATATCTATCTCTACACATCCAATCACAAGTTTCCTTTTTCGTGCAACTGATTAAAAATTTACAACAGAACCAACGAAAAGACTAGAAATTATGAGTCATGCTCGTATTGTATTTGTTATATACACAAAAATGAGGAAATACTGAGAGGTCGCAGTTGACGACATGCTCACGCGTAGACAACGCGCCATCGTCAGTACGGTAAAGGTTGACTGTAGCATCATTAGAGGTAGCAAATGCGATACGCAAATTCAACCTGTCATATTGTTTATTTACTATGTTCGTTACAAATAAACACGGCCCTATTATCTCGCGCCGACGAACACCGCATGCGCTGCGCGTGCGCACCGCACGGGGTGTATTTAACGCGTTATATACTTAAGCAACAAATCAATAATATCGAAAAGACTGATGTTGTGCATGTTACACATAGACGAGATTAAGTAAATAAACATGCATTAGTAACAGCAGTACCAAAACAAACAATAGAGCTGCTTGCCAAACAGCAGTGTGCAAATATTACTATGTTCCAAGTTGAAAGGTGTTGTGAGCGAGTGAAATTACTGAAGTAACGAGACTTAACACCTTACGTCTCGAAGCGACGAGTACAATGTGATGCTGTGTATATCATCTTAACAGGCGCCCCGTTGTATATGCAAACGTATCACTTACCATCAAGGGAACCTTAAGGTCAGTGTTTCCCAAGATTAGGCGTAGGCCCACCAAGGGGACAGTTCTGTCATTAAAGAAGAGCAATCTAAGACTTTAAAAAATTTTGCTAGTATAATTTATTGAATTTTCAATTTTTTAATTTGTTATACACATAAATGTGTGTTGGTGTCAGCCAAATTTTTGTACATTATGCTTTGAACAGTAATATCAATTTATGAACGGAGTACACTATACTCTTCAAGGAGTGCTTGACGCTGCGTATTCTTAAACGGTGCAAATCTCTATTGTGACATTACATTTGAGACTACTTCCACATTTACTTATCATCATTTAATACATCGAGTCTGGCAATCAGCGGGCAGTATCCAGCAGGCAGCAGATGGCAGGCAATGTGGCAAGCGCGAAATGCCCATAGCGTACGTGGCGGTAATCGTGCGTCAACACGAAGACTGTGCTCGATGCATAATGAAAAAATCCATACATAAAATTTTACATAACTAAACATGTGAAATTTGTTACGGCGAGGTGGAATTTCGCCGGAAGATAAAGCCAGTTAGTTGATTCCAATTACCAATTTAATTTCAAGTAATCGCGTCACACTCGCACATACACACTTATTCAAGTTTAACCCGTAAAATGTTGCACGAGTCACTTTGATATTCCACAACGGTTTTAATTAAAACAATGGAAAATTTCGTGTGCGCCTCAGACACAGACACTCAAAGTCCAAAAAGTACCGCTCACAGGAGTTGCAATTCTGGTCAACGTCTCATTTTAGGCAATTGTTTCCAAGCACTAAACGTGAGCCGTCTCGATCTCAGATGCGACCGCCGGTCCAAAACCGCCTGCAGTCCATGTGGCATATAGCCATCTCACGAACAGATTGCCGTTGATTTCACTGCATAAGCTTCTTGCTTGGTCGGACGACCAATTTTAGCACTTAGTGGCAGACCATTTCCCAGTTCAGCGCACGGATCTTTATAGGCTATGTTATTGTTCTAGGAAAGTAATCCTGTGGACCGCTGACACGCACCTTTATGCGCACGAAGGGTTAGGAGGACTCATCACTGGCCACACAACGATAAAAGCTTAGATATTGCGCAGTTTACTGATGGACGCCGGAACAGTCGATGACAAATCTGTATTGATGTCTAAATTTATCCATTTGCATCTCAGCAGATGCATCATGTAAATCAAGAAAATATATATCTCTCTCTTCTTTCGTGCACTTCATTACTGAAAATTGTGCTTGTGCTGAAACGCTTTCAGAGATGCAATAACCAGCTGAAGTATAAGAAGAAAGAAGAACCAAGGAAATATTAATAGCATAAATGTCGTTAGAACCTCACATTAATTAATGCGGTGAATAATGTTTTTAGCACAGACGGAGGAGATTTTGTAGACCGCTCGGATGAGATGCCAAGATTGAAAGAATTTACAAACTAAAACGAAGAAGTTGATTAACAGAGGTTGCAATAAATTAACCGTCTCCGCGATTAAATATTACTTTGATTGTATTGTTAATAATTTGCATGAAATTCGCGATGGAAGACGCGAACCGGTTCGTAGTTCGCGAATTTGTGTAGCGGGGCTGCATTGTGACACGTTACATATTGCAAGAGCTGAGGCAACACACGAGTACGTCCCCCTGAACTGGTTTACGCCTTGTCGTGGCGGAGGGGCTCTAGTAACCGTGATCTTATCTCCCACAGAGAAGCGAAGAGGAACCTACCGGCTGGCTCGAGGAGTAGAGCCGGCCACGTTGGCCACTTTAGGCTTGAGCTTGGTGGTTGAGGTTGGAGGCAGGGTGTGGTGCTTTTTGGCGTCGCGCCTATTGCCTACTGCAGTCGAGGTCGGGCTGCGTGGAGGGGGGAGTGGCGGTGTAACGCCGGCTGCTCTCCCCATCTTGCGCGGCTACATAATGGTTGGCGGCGGAGCCAAACACCAAATTCGCCGCAGGGAACCGGAAGAGCTTGCTCTGCTGCCCTGTCTGCCCATGGCCTTTGGGTGACGGATTCCGGTAAACCTGTTGTCCATACGACGAAAGGCCCATAGGGGCGCGCGTTGTGTTTTCCGACGCGCTCTATCGGAGGAGGAAAGAGGGCGATTTTTCTGCCCCCGTTGTGGAACTGCGTAAGCAGCCGGCGCTGGCGGGATCGCGGATGGCTTTCTGGACTCATGACCCTGCTGTACAGCGACGAGCATGTCCGACTCCAAACACGACAATATACGTGTTAACACCTTTTGTAAAAATGTGCAACCGGAACGAGTGTTCTCCGAATGGGTATCAAGTAGGACAGCTTGCGCAGGTGCTCATGGAACGTAACATCGTTATTACCTATTAGGTGACAACTTGCCTAGTACATTTCCAAAACGAATCCTATGAATATTGTGCAACAATGTTTAGAGCGCGTCGTAAAATTATTTGTTTATCATCAGGCTTTAAACTGAAATTGCGTACACGATCAACTTTCATATTTAAAGACTAACATACAAATACATAATATATAGGAAGGCCCTTTCTCCCTGCCAACCTTCTGTTCTGAAAACGAAACGACAACAATTCTATATTAAAAATATTAAACTTTCTAAGGTCTCAGTACAAACTGCGGTTATAGGAAAAATTAAATATTTAAGGTAGAGTTCCCCAAACTCTTTTGTGTCGTAGACGCCTTGGCATGTTTCTCCGTGTTGTGTAGACCCCCTACTTACATGATATTGATTTCCTGTAAATTTCTAACTGTAGTGAAGTTTAATGTTAAAAACTTAAA
>DWLS01007609.1:0-10580 GCA_018246255.1 Pachliopta kotzebuea | reverse complement strand
CCATCATAGACTACATCTTCACTTAACACCAGGTGGGATCGTGGTCAAGCATTAACCAGTACCAACGTAAAAAAAAAAGACGGTTTCCTGCAACAGAGATCAACAGCTGTAATCTACTGGGCTTTTTAAAAATAATACATTATCAATATATGATTCTTATGTGAAGAACTGACTTTAGTTACTTTAAAAGACATCAAGTTAAAGTTAGTTACTTTACAGACGGCATATCCCGCTTTGAAACAAGACGTCTATAACGAATATCTTATTTCAAAGAAACACACGCAACGAGGATGCAATAAAGGAAGCGAAAGATGTCAAATGCATTACACACGACTTATGTTGGTAATAAATATTTTTAAAAATATGCATTGAATAAACCGGTTGAACCGATTTTCATTATTCCCAGCAAAAAAATTTGCAAGTTTCATCATTGTGATGATTTATCATTTCCGTGTAAAAAATATCTTGATATTACTTTGCTATACGTCTTTTTTGCTTTTAAGTTGTTAAAGAGAGGTCTGTTTTAACAAAATATGACGAAATGGTTATTGAAGTTTAATTCCTTTTGGTCCTGGCTAAAAGTTAATAAAAAAACCCTTTGATATTTTATCCGGTGAAAGTTTACTATGAGTCTTCCGTTGCGTTTGTAGTAATAAGAATTTATTGAAAAAAAATAATAGCTGTTAATACAAAATCTTTTTCATTAGCCATAGAGTAGTATGTAAAAATTACTGTGTTTTAGTTTGTAGTATTTAATATTAAGTACTGAGTATTGTACATAAACAGTAACGTCTTGTTTCCAAGCAATGTATAATGTGTGAATATCCATACTCATACCTTACTAATCGATTACAATACAATAACTCAAATGAAAATTATTGGTTTGAAAAAAATAGTATAAAGAAAATATTAGGCGGATAAATAGGTGATATTTAGTTAATTAAGATATTAAATAGTGATAAACATACGACTCCATTGCGATCGTAGCTCATCAAGCGAATATTAATGTGCGCAGATGTTTCGCGCGTATCGCTCGCTTCAAGGAAACCCAACTTCAGATAAATGCAACGGAAATAGACCGTAGGAAGAGACGGAGACCGTATTTAATGATTCAAAGATACGCGGTTTTTTTTTTAATAAAAATACGTCGTTTTAAATTAAGCAAGACCACCAGAAAGATTTAAAGCATAGCATTTTTCAGCGTCTAATTTCTTCCGAATTTATGTGATAATAAAACTTAATTAACTTAAACATATTTAGGAATGCGACATCATGTTGTATATACATCCTATTGCCATAGTTCTCTTGCTCTTTTCGCTTTATTATATAAAAAATAGTAGTAATAATAATTTAGACACAGACAAAGATTGTTTGAGTTTGACATATTAACACAAACTTATTTACAAGTATAATAAACAACTTTACTAAATTCTCTGTTTTATTTAAATACTAACGATTAAGCTTGTTAAGGATGGTTAAAATATTATTAACTGTGTGTTCATGATTCTTATATAAAACTTTTAGTTTAACAAATACAGTTTCATGATCCTCAAGATAGCCGCTACAGCCGCAGACTCAAAATCTTTGAAAGTTTCTGAGAGTTGAGAAAACAGAAAGGAAATAGAGAAGGGATCGGTGTGGGTGGATTTAACATAAGTAACTTCCGAAACTTTGCAAAAGAACAAAACAAACTTTGGTGTTGTTCTACTCATTTCCCTTACATGAAGTATTTTAGAAGTAACTCTTAATTTTAAGTTTTAGTTTAGTTTTAAACAAACTTCATACTAGTAAAAGGTTTTTACGTGTTTTTGTTATAGCTTGGTTTCCTGTGATTTAAACAAACATGTTAACAAGAAAAAAAAATTAAAATGTTTAGATCAGGTAATGGAAATTTTATCTATCTGATAAAGACGTCTTTAAATTTCTTTTCAAACTTCATGAACTGTCTAATCATAATCTAAAATATATAATATGCATAAGATGTTATTTCTTTTGCCGAAAACCGTCTAAGAAAGTACTATCGTAACTCTTACTTATTTCGCCTAATTAATTGCGGGATTTATTAAAAAAGTCTCTGTAGTCTTTATAAGCTACAGGATTTTTTTAATTGCAACATAGTAGTATTTACATAATATTACTTAGCTGTAGAATGTGACGATGCGGACCAACGAAGATGATTAAAAGCGAGTCTCGCTTCCACAGAAGAACATTTAATAGAGGTAGTTCTTACAATTTGAAAGCCGGAACATTCCTCGTAGCTATAATATTAATTAACGGTAACTGTATGTTATGATGTTGCATATACAAGCATGCTAAATTCAATTTACAAGGTTTCAGACCGAGGGACAGGCGTTTAATTACATTTCAGCTTTCGTCTCGGCGATGAGGCGAGGCGGGCCCTAAAATAAAAGGCGGCCATACTGATCCTTACAAATGAATGTTTTGTAGCAACGCGAAATATTCAGTTACTGCGTTTATAGTCCTAAAAGTCCAAAGAGAGAGCTACGTTTTTATTAATGAAAAATTCTGTAGCACATTTTGATGGCTATTCGTTTTTAATCTATCATTTCAACAACAATCCATCAAAAATTCCATTTGAAGTTTATAGAACAATACAAGATATTTTAATATTGAATTCAATAAACTTGTAACAGTTGAATTATAAAGATTACTAAAGATTACTTTATACCTAATAATTAAAAGAAACAGTGATATACCAGCCTATGTATAGTTTAACGAAAAATTAATGTCCATTTGTTACCTTAAATAAAAGCACGAAATAAGCGAAAGCCTAACAAAAACTTCTCGAGTAACGACTCCGGGTTATCATTAGTGCAAGGAATGTGGTGATTAGTGCGGTGCGTGATAAAACTACGGATTCAGTTTGAATGACGAGCTGAATTATTCTTTTACTTATCTAACATAAGTTATTCATGTATTTCTAGTAATTTTCTTTGATAAAAATAACCCATAAAGACTTTAAAAAAATCGATTGCATCTACTATGTTCTATACAGTGAGTTCGTCTTTTGTGGGATACATTTTACATATAAATAAATATACAAAGCACAAGTTTAACTTACATAACATCTCATCTATAATTGTACAAAACAAAGCGATTAAATCAACTAAAACCGCTTTATGTATCTCAAGAGAAACCTTCAGTCCTAAAGCGCATTAATTTATATTGTAGGTTAACTTTAATTATTCAAATGTCTTATAACTAAATCATGTATTACGTTTCGTTGCCCTCTTACTATATACCCCTTAGGCTTTACCCTTGTTCAATTAAGTTGGTCTCATAGCTAAAGCAAAGCATGAATTTATAAACGTATCTACAAGAGTTTTCTTTTTAATTATGTACTATATTAATTTAATATATTAAGGCACCCAACTCGATTTTTATTCAGAAATTGATGAAACGTCTTTTCGATCAATGTAAGAGCATTAATAGTATTGGCAATACTAATACTTTCGTTTAAATAAAACAAAACAAATAGTAATAACGTTGATAAAATGGAAATATAAATGTGTCTGAAATTAAATATAAATGAGTAAAAATTTAAACAAATTGACAAAACAATAAATCATAATTTAAAGTTAAAATTAATAATGCTAAGTTAGTGTAAAATAGAACTTAAAGATGTTAAATAGGATATTAGATATTTTAATGCGGGACTGAATTCTGAGAGGTGATGCATGCAAGAGCCACAGTAATCTAAACAAAATACGGATAATAATGAAGAACGAAAGATTTGAAAGAAGGGAATGTACATAAAAATTAACATGTAAAGAGAAGAGAAAGAAAATAGACAATGTATAGACCCCGGCTCTATAACAGAGGGGAACGATTAAAGAAAATAACTTTCAATTGGAATCGTTTTATGCAAACGTAAGTCCTATTATTGTAACCAAAATGTTAGCTAAAACTAAATTTCGAAATTAGCTAATAAAGTTTAAATTTTCCTTTTCTTACTTAATGCAATTTCGGATAATCCAATTTATCCTCTCACGGCCCCTCCAAGAAGCTCTCTGTACCCTTTTAAGCTACCTTAAACAAAGACTACTTTGAAGAATATTTTTAACTACCCCCTTCGGTACTACTATATTTATTAAAAACTATTTCATTACAATTTCATGAGTTTTATTTATTTTGTTATTTTATAAATGATCTGTAATATACTATGGAGAATAAATAACTCAAAAGATTTTGCTGAACTTACCATATTTTTTTACTATATGTAGTATATATAATACCAGATATCTTGCCGATTCCTCTACCTCCAGCATAACATTAGTTATGCTCGTATATAGACATTTTGAAAAAAAAAATTGTATACAGCTCACTGGGTATTTTGCCGTTATTGTTATCAGTCTGAGGTCTTATTGAATTTCGATTGAGATTATCCTTTGTCTTTTTAAATAAAAATGTACATAATATGCAGTGACGCTGTCTACAAACTGGTTAAAGACAAGATTAATACAAATGAATGTTCGCTGAAGTAACTTAATTGTGTCAAAGAATATTATTATATACATTTAATGAGTAACTTTAAAACAATATTTAAATAAGTTTTTTCTTATCTTCTGGTAAGTAGTATTCTAAAAGTAAAATTCATAGAAATTTCTGAACTACTTACATATATTAATACCTGCTGTATATTTTCTCATACAAAGTATTTATTTTGTATATTAAATAATATTTTTGTGTTGTTATTTTAAGTGTTCTCTTATATGATGTTAGAGTATTTACTACTTTATTTAATATTTTTATATATGTGAATTAATATTTATCTGTTGCGTTAAATTTAATGTCGTTTTATTATACTGAATACGTAGTACTATAAACGTTTCATGTATTTACCTAGAGAGTATTACATATATTGAGCTGTTAAAAAAATCTCATAATACTATACCGTTTTATTACGTATGGAAGTATGTACATTTGTTGTATAAGCACGAGCCGCATTACTCTGTATAATTGTCGTCGACCGACATTTATTATAGTAACCCTTCCTAATATGATTACTCGCTAATGACATTATCATGATCGTTAAAGGGGAACCTTCCGGCTTTTATCTTGCTGTTAGTAATGTTTAATGATTATTAATGTATGCAGCCGTGATAGCTGTTTGTACGTGATATGAGTATCTTAGAGGCGCGGGTTCGATTCCCTCTGGGCTTGGGGTTCTAAAACAATATGTCGTCAAGAGGCAGTAAAATTTTAATAACTACAGCTTTGGTGGACATATGATTTCTACTAAAATAAGTTAGACAGTATAGTGAAGAAATGATCTTGACTATGAAATATATAGTATAGTATACCTGGATAAACGACTACCAACACGAACTGACCCAGACCCAGGCCTAGTTATGGAGGAAGAATTAAACAGGAATAAGGGGTGACAGAAACAAGTATGTAAAGAAATATAAAAATAATAAAAGCATTAAGTACCGTTTAATCGTAAAAGGCGAGCGATGGAAGTATGCCTTAAATAAATTATATAAAACGGAAAAAGTATAATTAATACAAAATTATGAAACAAAGTAAAAAGAAACCAAAAGAAATATCACCATAAAATGAAAAACAGAAAAGTAGAGATGGAAGTGCGAGAGGCGGCGCATGACAGAAGAGAACAATGTATACCAGAAAAATTATAAAGGTATGTAAGAGGAAAGTATGAATGGGGAAAGGAAATATATTTTAGGGGAATATTAAAAAGAAAGGATATGAAAAGGAAACAATAACTCCTTGTCCCATAATACGGGGGAAAAATTTCAATAAAACTATTCAAGAAAAGAGGGTAGAGTTTTAGTCAGGTTAATGTGTTGCTAGGCCACGTATACACTTAACACAAAAATAAAGAGAAAGGAAGATATAAGATGAGATCGTAGTCAAGCACCAACCTCATAAAATCAAATAAATAAGCTGGAAAGACATCGCATACGTCATCTTATTAGCCGGGTCTCTAATATTTTACAGGATTAGAATGGGCTAGAATGGCCCAGGAGCTAATTTTTATGTTTTGGATACAAAGGTCATTAGTTCGATTCTCAATTAAATTTTTTCTTTGCTACTTTCGCCTCTTCTGTAGTGCTAATTTTGTCTTTTTATGTTTTCTTAAGTGGAAGAACTATACACTTTTAATTTCGTATCTCTCGTTTCTTTATCCTGTACTTCATTTTATCCGGAAGCTGCATGGATGCTCTATCCATACAGCTCTTCCAGTTTAAAAGTCAAAAGCTTTACGCAGTATTTAAGTCAACGCATGATTCTCTTATACGCCTTCTAGCTTGCAGAGTCCGGATACACGATTCCTGAGATCGACGAAACTCTTACAGACATTATTGTAACCGAGGACGATAACATCTTTCTAAATAGAAATCTTTAACGCCGGTGTAATCAAGTAATAGACGAAAACTAGGGCGTAAAAATATGATATATTGGTAAGAAGATGTATGTATGTATGCCCATCTAGCAACACCACATCATGAGTTAAAAGAAGCAATACTAAAGTTTTTGAAGTAGTTTCGCATTCGTAGCTCATTCGTTGTGGTATGGCCTAGATTTTGAACAGCGGTGAAGACAACAAGAGCGTCGCTCGCGACGGGTCAAGAAGCTGTTGCTGTTATAATTTTCAAGGTTCCAGTAATTTCGGTTTCCGTTTCCGGAATTACCAGGGTCTTGAAATTTGCATTTAACATCTCTTATTTTTAACCTTTGACCTGAACACTTGGGGAAGAGTGTGTTTGAAGAGCCGAAAACCGTCAAGATAAGTACCATCGTAGCTCCTATTTACAGCCGACAAACGAAACTGTATTCCGATTCAAAGGGCGTTGTAGTTAGCGAAATTACTGAGGTAACGATAGTTACTTCACGCCGCAAGGCGACAAGCGCAATGTGGTGCAGTGTATACTATATTAACTAGGGCCGCGGTGTTATAGGCAAGCTTACAACTTACCATCAGGTGAACAGCTTGCTTGTCTCGTCGATAAAAAATAATTCTGCAAGTACTTGATTTTCTTTTCAGCAAGAATATCAATTTTTACTATTTTATAACATACGTAAATATTACAATAGATTTTTACTTAAAGAAATCTAAAAGAAAGGAATTATTTGCAAGAGAAGAAAAAGTAAACATCGCCTTTACGTCTCTGTGTCGTTGAAGTTTTGTATTTCCTTTTCTTTTTACATTGAATTTGATCTTTTGTGAATGAATGATTTAGATATTTATTTATTCATTTTGTCGGTGTAAGGAACCGAAATGTATGTGTCTTGGGAATTTGAAATGAACTGTTAGTACAGTAAACACGTTCCGTTTGTCAACAAGGAAAGCCGACATAGCCGCACTCTGGTCATTTATCCCGAGGGACCGAGTGCAATTTATGCTCTTACAACTTTTTAAATGTAATCTACGTGCTTATTATAGCACGTTTAACCAACAAAAAATAACAAGTAATGAACTTAGGCATCTTTCGGAAACCGAAAAAAAAACTCATGTTTTACGATTCATTACTGATACATGCGAATCGCTTAATGAGCTATTAATAGAAATTAATGAGTATTTTTTTTTGTTCTGTCATTATTCGATGATCTGTTTCACTATCTACCCACCATTTCCAATCTAAAAAGTATTTATGCACTTGTAAAAACCAGATTCTTATAACTATTCTGATAGCTAACACTAACTCGCCCTCAATAAATACTTATTGACAATTCGGTTAGTGGATTAAAAATAATATTCTTTTAAATATGTATTAGGAAATCGGTGGTAGTTAATGAAAGACACTTTTCTTGGACGATATTTACTTCTTCACAATATACAACACACAGAGAGACGTTCGTTACGAGTAATACACTTCTTCTGATGCAAAGCAAAAGTGACTCCAAAATCCACAGTACTGCCTTTTATACAATAAAATGTCAGCTCACGCCACGTCTACAAAAAAGACAACTATTACATTATAATGCATCTTGTAACAATTATGGTTTTATTAGTATAACACTTTAAAAATAACATTCTCAATTATTAAATACATTTCAGAGTGAAATACAACATACAAAAGTAGCATAAAAAACAATACAGAAATACAAAAGTATATAGAAATTTATTCTCAATTCATTCTAGTTCTTTTTGTACGAGCAACAAAATGTTTATAACTAGTCATTTTTCCTTAATATCTAACATATGATAAATAGGCATATAATAAAGGTAGTATTATTATTATTGTTTTCCTAATAAATTTTAGACAACTGATAAAAACTTTTTTAATATTTTGTTTCGAAGATACATACCCAAATATAAGCTAGAGAAAGAGTGAAAAGTTTGTATTAGGACATCAGAAGAATCTTTCAACATACTCTCATGCAATATGTGAATTATTAAAAAACATATTTTCGATAAATTTTTTATTTAACTCATTTGTTATGATTTTGTTAAAAAATATAATTAGTGTATAAAAGAAAAAAAGTGCATTTCACCAAATTTTCCTGAAGAAATTAGATAATGAAGTAGAAGTAAAACTCTTAACCGTTGTTACATTTTCAATCAAACCAAATACTACTTAGTATTTATGTGAGCACAACAGTTACGTGCTTATGCACTAATGTAAGTAATAATAAACATTTTTATAACCCAGTTTGCCCATTTGCAATTGACCTCTATGGTCGTCTCAGGGAAATAGGTCGAACCTACGAGCTAACGAGCTTCAGTTAATCTTAGACACTTTTTAAAACTCTTAATTTGTTCTAGTCAAAATGTCATTTATAATACTCTGTTATCCATTCGCTTCTATGTTTTGTATCAAATTTGTAAGTCTAATCAAATAATATTTTGTAAAATATTCAAATAAATAAATTATAATATCATTCGAATTTACAATCAAATTAATTATACCAATAATAAATATTTGGTAACGAAGTTAGTAATAATAAAAATATATCAAAGTTTATACTTGTATCATAAATTATACAGAAAAGTTAACTGCATGAGAGTAGGAGACCTAGTGACCTGCATACACGGGTTTATTACCTGTCACAAGCACCAGCGATTCTCAACCATACTGTGAAATGTTTATGGATAACTTGAAATAATTTTTTAAAATTTTCTTTGGTTTTTGGTGACAACTATCTTAATTTTTTCTTTCTATTTATAAAACAGGTACCAATGTAATGTCAATATAATCTAATAAACAAACTGTCGAACCATCTATATCAAGTCGTTAGACTTCTAAGGTTTTTTTTTGGTAAAGTTGTCCATTTTTAAAATCCTTACAACGTTGAGCACAAATAAAATAACCCCAAATAGGTGAATAGAGTGAACTCGCATTTATTAGAGTTAATTTTTTGAGCCCCACAAAGTTAGGGTTGAAACGGTGACGAGGTCTCCTAAATACAGTCTCAAATGAGTTTCTAATTTTACAATAGTTGGGTTATAATTTCCTTGGCTATTTCTTTCACATGATAAAAATCATTTTTTGAATTTAATTTTTCCTTTTAATCGTCGAGGCGACGAGACGAGCAAGGCATTCACTTGAAGGTAGGTGATGCGCTTGCCTATAACGCACCACGTTGCGCTCATACTTGCCTTGAAACGTGAGTTAAGTCTCGTTACCCCAGTAAATTCACTAGCATACAGAATCCTTCAAACCGAGACACAGTAATTTTCGCATAGTACTGTTTGTCTGTTGCAATGTACTCGAAAACTATACACCGAATGCAAAAGCTCAGTTGCGATCGACTCCGTACTTTTTTGGCCGTAACCAGCATCATCAGCGTTATGATCATTAGCCTCATCATTAACCTCTTTATCTTCTTCATCGTTATCTTAGTCATCATTATTTTCATTATCGTCGTCGCGGTCGTCGTCGTTGATGCCGCCCTCGTCATCGCCATCTATACTACCATTAGTTCTTTTTAATTAACTTTTGGGCCATGCACCAATGTTATAGATAACTGTTTGCATCACACTCACTTTAAAAAAACAAGTTGAAGCTATAGATTTTTATAAATAATTTATTTGTAATAAAAATATATGGCATCAAAATACTATTTAATAAAATCTATATAAAAAGAAACAATTTTGCAGATTTCGGAAATGCCAAAAACTTTCCGGGATTTGGTAAAGTAGGAAGGAGGTAAACAGAATAAGCTTGCCTGTGTTTGTGTATATTTCTTAAGCTGAACTAAGGTATGTATTGCGATGACTTATACTTTGGATTCGAGCCAAAGGCAACATTAATATAGCTTAACATAAACTCTGAAGATAGCACATATTGGTTTGGAATTTAAGAAAAAAATCTAACTTTTTATGTAAGTTTAATTTGATAATTTTGTTAGAAATTTTTTTTTTAACTAAACGCTTTTCAGAAAAGTTGACCATCATCATCAGTCAATAAACGCCCACTGCTGAACATGATCTCCCCCAAAGATCTCTCACTTCAATTGGTCCTGCGTTTTTTTTTTTTTTTTTTTTTTTTTTTTTTTTTTTTGGGTTTTTTTTGCGGGGGAATTTTTGGGGAGCCGTTTTTTGGTTTAAATTTATTTTTTTTTTTTTTATTTTTTTTTAAAATAAAAAAAAA
>DWLS01007608.1:0-10580 GCA_018246255.1 Pachliopta kotzebuea | reverse complement strand
AATTTCAATATAATTATCTATATTTTAATTAAGATACATACGCGGCTGATAAAATTTGGTAAAAACTACTATTTTTTAAACAAATGTCTAATTGTTGTTTTAAAAATTCTAAAATTTAGAAGTAGTATTTAGTAGTGGTGGCGGGATATTATTCCATCATTTAGCCGCGGCATAACGAAAACTACCACGAAAAGCGAAATATGATATATTTGTATGAAAATACTCACTGCCATTAAGAAGCATTAAGCTTTTTTAATTTAAAGTACATTGTCATCACACAGATGGGTTATACGACTTACCTCATAATACGCCAAGTACCCTTTCTCACGTGTAGCCTCTCCCTGTTCACCAGGTCCATCAGCCGGGGAACCGATCTCCACAGCGTCTGGGTTGAAGAGTGTGTAAGATCTTCCGTATGTGGGTATACCGAGCACCAGCTTATCCCTGTCAGCGCCGTTCTCCAAGTAAAATTTAATCGTATAGTCCTGAAAAGAAAGTAATAACTCATTCATACATATACACTTATGTACAGATTTTATTATGTAATGCTACTTTTTTTTGATAGCATATTTAATTGAATTCAGCAACATATAAGGGTGCGTATATTTATTTATGTGTTTTCATAAATATTCCCCTCCAACCTGCATTGGGCCTGCGTGGTGAGGAACGACTCAAAATCCCCCACAATTAGGGAAAACCTATGTCCAGCACTGGATGTCTTTTGGCTGATGATGATGATGATATTTATACATACGATGTTGAGTTCATTGTCCACACTGTACTCGTTGGGCTCTTCGAGGGGGTAGAGTGGGGCGTGGTGGTTGACGGCGGGCTCGAAGGCAGAGTGGTAGTCGTAGGTCAGGAGATTCATCCAGTCTAGATACCTGCATTATAAAAAGAAGTTTTCATGAAAAAATTGTATTCGTCGAGACTATAAGCAAGACATTCACCTGTTGGTAAGTGATACGTTTGCCCATAACAGAATGGCGCTACGCTTGTTGCCTTAAAACGTGAGGTGTTAAGTCTTGTTACCCCAGTAATTTCACTAGCATTAAACCCTTCAAACCGGAACACAGTTATGTCACATATACAACAACAAATCCACCTGGCAAGCATGAACCACGTAATGAGTATTAGTTTAGAGCCTATTCATTCTTCAGTAATGAAGTTAAGTTCAAACTTGAGTCATATAAGCTGACTCATTTAATGAGATGAGGGAGGATTGTAAATTAACAAAATAGCGATATAAAACAGGTACAACTTTTTGTAATTGGACTTATTTACATGTTAAATACATTAGAAACGGTAATTTATATGTAAAAAAGGTAAAGAACAGATATTTATACAGTACGTAACTATTTATATCCTGTATATCTATTGAATATATACGAACGGAATATAAAGAAAAAATAGCCAATGTTAAAATTTTATTAAAAAAATTGTTTTAAGTATTGGTAATGAATATTATTTTTATTATCATTAGTGTCATTCAGGGTCCTTATATAATACATCACGGGACTCAAGTCAACATTACCTGCTCGTGGTAATCAACAAACGAGGGTCTGGTTCCCACCAACCCGCATTGGGCCAGCGTGGTTTGAGACGGCCCAAATCCTCCATAATTTTTTTTTCATTGTCCCTGTGTCTTGGTCAGAGTGAGCCAAGGCTCGTTTACATCATTTTAAAATTGATTTCAAATTTTCTATCATCCCCTTCCCTTCTTTTACTCACTATCTCACTCTTCCTTCTTCCATTCTTTAAATTTATCATTCTGTTGTCTGCTCTCATCCATCGCGTTCCTCAATCATTATTAGGGGATGCTTATGTTTAGGAATGGACGTATGCAGGATGATGAGAGCCGTTTAGAGGGACAAGACTATGTATAACTATAACAGCGATGATTATTGTTATTTATTGCTATATCAGAAACGACGATACTAGCGAGACGTACACCTGATAGTGAGTGATACTCAGCACTATATAACTGGTTACTTTAAGACATAAGAAGTTGAGTATCGTTACCCCAGTAATTTAATTAGTTTCCAGCATCATTCAAACAGGAACACAATAATGTTTACATAGTGCTGTTTATCGGCTGTAATAGAAACTGTGGCGGTTCTCTGATGAGAGAAGACGAGAGTCGTCAAACATTCTTAAAATTTGCTAAAAAGGTGCTAGAAGATGTTATACAAAAGAATCGGACGCAACAATAAATTGCAAAGATATAAAAGAAAATAAACTGAGATGTATAGCATAAGAGGAATAAATAAGGAATGTTAAGACAAAGTAAGAGACAAGCTGAAAATTTTTAAATTGTTAATTGTTGTTGTTATTGTTGGAGCTTTTAATTGTTTTATCGTTAATGTTTTCAGCTATGATAAAATAGTATGCTCCCTAGATCTCATATGGATTTTTCACCGGAAAAGATGATAAGACGACAGTCTTCATTCAGCGAGAGGTATGAAGGCGAGAACTGGAATGATAGAACTAGGCCCTGACCCACAATACGCAGGGGAACGATAAAAAAAACTGTGGCGTATAGACAGTCTCCGGCAAGAGACCTACCAATAAATAAAAGAGATTCTTTACAAATGAAGCTACCAAATCACATACGGGTTGTGTATATATCTTATATAATTTATATAACAATGTAACAAGTGTTAACGTGTAGTCGGTGCTCTTACAAATAGTCTTCATAGTGTTTTAACAGCGGTCACGCGGCGGCAGTTTTGAGGAAACGGAATTATCAGAGCGTTGTGGAGATGAGATTGCTGTACCATTATAAATGGTAGGTCAGACGGTAAGTGTGTTCACCATCTGTACTACACGATGCAGTAGATGACAAAATGTGGTCACGGTGGCATAATATAGCAGAGGCCGGAGCTGGGTAGTATCTGTATATGGCGACTGTATACATCACTACCTTATCACGTTATATTGAACTTGTTACATGTAATTAAATATTTTATTAGTTCTTTTTTATTCAATGACATGAACGATGTATTCACCTAATTATAAGTGCTACACTTGCACATAACGCGATACTGGGTAATATGGTATACACAGCACCAAATTCCGTTACCTAAGTAACTTTACTAGTATATACCTCTTCCAACTGCAACACAGTAACATTTGCACATTACTATTCGGCGGTAGTAATAAGTATATAATGAACTATGTATTATACTATAAAAACTCAAGTTTCGTAAGTTTATTTCAAAACTAAGTACTTAGGTAAGGATTGAAGATGATATATGAGATTTTTCGTCAGCCGATAGACGACATGGGTCTCCCACAACAGTGGGAGAATTTGGGCCGTCTCCCACCACTTTGGGTCAATGAGGTTGGTGGTAAGCTAGAGCCTAGTTCTTTGATTAGCAGAGTGCAACAAGAGCAGTTGAGGTTGAGGTTGGGAGTTTGGGTCCCGTGAGGTGTTTTAGGAAACCCTTACACCCTCTAGTGCTGTAACTACGATATGACCTAAACGAATACTCAATTTTAGATGTTAACTAAAAAAAAACTGTTTTATTAAAAAGTGTATCTAGTTTCATATATATATATATTTAATTTTCAATATAATACCAAACATACTTTAAAATATTCTTTTACTGTTACTCTGTTATTACACCGGTTTTCGAGTGTCTATTTGTTATGGAAGATTCTTCTTTAAAAAGGAACTACACATTACTGCCTTTTTTATTTAGAGGGAGGAGTTCAGAGTTATGTATTTTTATCTATCGAAACCCCCTTCCTGGATATCCGGGGCTACCAGTTTTAGATTCAGTAGCATGATTAGCTACTACCTTCGTATTGTAAATCAGCATCATCACCATCAAATCATACTGTCGACAGACTGTCACTTAATAACAAGTGAAATTCTAATCATTACTACAAGCAGTGATGTCTTTAATATGCTGCGTTGCAACACGTCAATTGCAGTTTGTTCGCGTTTAGTAAGCAGCCCCAGCGGCATGACCATTGTTACAAAGCAACGAGGGCATTGTCTCGGCAGACATTCAAATCACCATATCAGTAGGTTTCTACACAACCACCATAACTAAAAGATAATGCACTGTATGTCACACAAACAGACAAACAGTTGAACACAGAACAACTGAAGTACATAATCAAAATTTTAATTAGCGTATCTAAGCTTTTTGAAAAGACTAACAGAAGATTACAATAACTTAACTATACAGATACTGAGCTGGAGTTGTCTGTAGTAATACATAATATCTGTGACGCTAACTTGAAAGCAGTCACAGATTGAAGTGGTCAGACTGAAGTAGATTATTATTATTATTAGTAGACTAGGTGGTGAGGTCATCAGACCCCGTCTCTTGAATGTCCACCACCACCTTACTCCCAGTTAACGGTTTCCACGGACTCACCAGCTTATTTTTAGCTAGCGTAAGGTCTCGCCATGGCATCACACCATAACAATCCTTAATAAAACTCGACTTGCTCACCCTCGCATCTTTACTGTGTTCCGAGGCACAGGATGTACATATAACTATATAATATTTATATAGATTATATATTAAACTGTTTGATTAAATAATCATAATTTTATTTACCTACAATACCCTCTTTACAAACATATTGAAGTAATCATGATCAACTTTTTAAATTAAACTTTTCTTGCTCACTGAACAAGTTTACTGAGACTGTTTATAATATTCTTAGTTTTTTATTTATTAACATATGTAAATATTAAAGATATGTTATTTTTATGTAATTTTATTTTATTACTTATTTACCTTCTTTAAAGCATTAGGGAAATCCGGTTATGGTAGTTGTAAAGATCTATTTTATTAATAAATAAAAATATCATTCTCAACTAATGGATGTCAACAGTTGAATACTTTTTTTATCATCATCATCAACAGTCTCGTTGAGAACTTTCTTCTAATTAACTCTTATGTATACACCTGTTTGTTCATTACAAACGTATAATTCGGTATACATACATTTTTTTAATAACATAGACTTTTCATGTAAAAAATAAAATTGTAAATTGTCTACTTGTAAATGTTGTAAAATTAGTGTCCTCCTTTTTCCCAATTGAGTAAGAACACACACCAAATGCTATTATTAAAAAAGTAGAAGGTCTATGAAAAGTTATATATATATATATATGTGAAATGAATAGTTCTCATAATGTTCCCACTGCCGGGATTTGCCGTCTTCTCTCATATAGTAAATTTATCGATGTGTATAAAAAGTAAACTTTAGGATCATGTCTTAAGTAAACATTAATAACATAGAGGTTTAAGCTAGGCAAAGTTGGGGTCACCTTGATTTTAACTTTAACCGTGTCAAAGTTAAATTGTGCAAAATACAAATTGAATGATGTACAGCATCAAGGCCGCGGCTGCCGGTATATCGGCTGCTTATGCTCACCGCACACATCAGATTAGCCAACACGACCATGTGATAGGGAATTAGGTAACAATTGTCGCAGGCCGTGTAGCGTAACGGCGTAGTGTGTAGTCAAACTTGACGACATAGTCGTGCAAATACGCCAAGGTCACGGAGGCGTTTGTCAAGTTTTCCAACTGCCCACCGTTTGGTAATGTTTGTCTAACAGTTATTGATTTTGTTAGATGACAACGATTGTAAATATTTAGTAATATTTTTAGATCTTGTAAGAAAACACAAATAAATATTCTCCTCATTGCAAATACATGAGTGATACTTCAGAATATTGTAAAACCTGCTGGTTGTAAGTCTCTGTCGCTGCAGATCGTCTAGTTACCTATCACCGCAGCTCCTATTGCAGCCGATAAACAGTACTGTGTGGACTTCACTGTCTTCCGGTTTTAAGGGTCTCGACGTTTTTTGCCATAAACTGTCATTACCCCAATAATTTCACTAGCATATTCCACCCTTCTAATCAGAAAATAGTAATGTTTGTATATTAATAATGGGCAGTAGAAATAGACGCTGTGGTGGTACCTATGTAGACGGTCCCCGAGACTGGGACTAGTTAAAGTAATATTTTTATCTAAACATAGTTTTGCAGCTTCTCAATATTCAGACATGAATTATAATACTATGTAAATAGACCATAGGTGTCGAATATGAAGTTACTAACTTGTTGAGTGTTTCAATGTCGAACCCTTTCTGTATGTATTCGATGCCGGCTGGCACGGCCATCGTGAGGAGCAGCCTTGGCTTCCCGGTCTTGTCCGACTCCCTCTCGAACTCCTCGCGCAGCTCCCGCACGAACTTCGCGTAGTTCTCGCGGTCCTTGGGCTTGCCGCCGTCTCTAAACGCGGGATACTCCCAGTCCAGATCCAGCCCGTCGAAGTGGTTTTGCCTCAGGAACTGTAAAACGAACAGAAATTTTCTTACCTAAACTAGAATTGTTTATTTTGAAGACCATCTGTGGAAGATGGGTCATACCACCTATAATTTAAATCGGTCTTCAGGTAGCAAGTTTGATTCTGACCTTTACTAACACATTGAGCTTACGTTAAGTTCTTCACATAGCGGTAAATATAATACCTTTGATCGTAACTCTATCCTAAAGAAGACCCTAAATCCTAGCAGTAAAAACAGTTAGGGTGTTGTTAATTTATTTATACAACTTGTCATTAAATTGAGGCTACCGAATTTTTTTGTTAGAAAATTAAAAGCTCCTTTCATATATTACTGCAGAGCCTTATCTTGTAAGAAGAGAGTTAAGACTTAACAACGATTTTCATGGCTGGATTATTGTCTAAAATTTCTTACATAAATATTAACACACGTATAAATACATTGTGTTTTGTCATAATTTTTATGTAATGGAATAAACTAAAGTTAGATAATAAATCATATAATGTAAGTAGACATGCTTCTACGTACTAATGGGATAACTTAATGTCTAACGTACTATAAAACCTATTTTAATCTCTCAATTATGGAGAGATGCTTATTAAATGGGACCTAATTCAAACTTTATTCTAAAAACATCTTAATCTATACATGTAAAGTAGTTCTGCACAACTTAATCAAAACCTAATAAGAACTAAAAGAAAGTAGAGTTGCAGCTTGATACTAATCATATAATAATTCGGACCCCTAACGCTTTCATAGAAGTAAGGCTCCAAGCCTTGCACAACCGGACCGAGCCACCTGTTTGTACAGACGGGAGAAAGTGCATTACTTAATGCCTCAAGTTACCAACAAGTTGTCCCTATCGCAGCTTTTATTAACTTGACTTTGAAATCGGAAATGATTTCTTAGGCGTGCAACTATGAAACCGTTTTTCCATATAAGTCGCAGGAAATATTTTTCTGTAATACCATTCGAGGACATCGTCCGCTCTCTCAACCAAATAACGAGAGCGATATTATGAATATAGATTAGTATTAATATTAAAAACTAACAGCTTTTTTAAAATATTGCTTTTCACATTTTTTTGGATTACTTAATCTAAGTTTTAAATTAAACATTTGTGAATAAAGAGAAAAATGAGAAAAAGTTCTATTCTAAAAATTTACCTCGAAGTCTTTTATATATAGATAAATATATCATTTATAATAAATTATTTGTTAAGTTATTTACACAACTTTCTAATATAATCATGTGTAATAATATATATAAGAAATCAGCTCTTTTAAAGTAGACTCAGAGCTTTCTTCTCTTATAAGAGAGTCAAGGCTATTTATCCATTGCTCTCGTTGGAAGATATCGGTTTCCATACGATGTTTTATATCAAGCTCGGTAAGAATCGAATCCCCCTTACTTTGAAACGAAACATATACTACTGCACAAAATAAGTTATCTCCGCTTTATTATATATGACAATTTCATAAAAGAAATCTTAAATCATTCTGTTCATTTATCACAGTTATAACTACTCTTGCTTAACTTTCACTGAATATAATTCAAGTTAATTAAAAACATACTTTAGTTAAAATAATTAAACGTTTAGTTTATAACTAATTGCGCATATTACTGTCGACTAGTTTATGAAAGTTATAAATTGTGAAAAAATAGTACATTTTTAATTATCTGAGAATAATGGGAATATTTAATTATACACATATTACTAACAGTTAAGCCTGTTAATAAAAAGATAGCGTGAGTTAAGTTCATATTAGCACACACAGCAATTAATATTTTATAGATAAGATGATAATCTAATACATAATTTTAGAGCGTCTGTGAAATAGGAATAAAATCATATACTCTGTATCAGTAAATACTGATATTATTTAATGAGTATTTTGTTAATAGCTCACCTTAATAGCGTTCCTAACAAACTCCTTCCGCCGATCCCTGGAAGCGACCATCGGGGAGAATCTGCTGGAACCCTCATTCCAGCCGCCGATGGCTAGAAGAGTCTTCAGATTCTTGTTGTAGGTTTTCAAACCGGTAAATTTGGCATAACCACCTTAATAAAGATAAATAAATTGTTCAAATGACATGCATAATTAAAAAAATACAATATAATCTTTGCCATACAAAAGACATCAACGCGCTATAGATTTCTTGTCATGATAACCTTGCTTTGATTCATCTATTGCGAAATATAGACTTTTCTTAACTTCCTCTCGTTTTCGTCATAAGAGTGGCCTCAAAAAGTCTTCAGTGTATATGTCCCTACTCCTACTCCTATTATCCTCTAAGATGCCTTTTCCCGCTATTGGTAGTTAATGACATAATAGATACAACCAGCCCACGGGCTTATCAGCTTGTAGCTTTTACTTTTTAGTTTTCAGTATCTTACCTTTTTCAATATCCTGATATTTATCGAAGGGTTTTAGGGTGTTGTCCTTCGTGAACCCCCCGAAAGCGTACACCAGGTGGGTGCAGAGGTAGGGGTTGATGTTCTGGGGGTTGAAGCGTGCCGTGCCCGGCCGGTACACCGACCAGTTCGTGTAGTAGCACACAACACGCGGCTCCGCTGTTAGTACTGCAATAGGAAAAGGAAATATAAGACTGTATTAAATATAACATGTCTACATAGAAATGATAAAGATTTATATTACTACTATCGTTATTTCTGCGGGTAAAGTATTATGTTTAGTATATATAGACACATAATTAGTAACAAATTCTCTAACCCGATGGCCAACCTCCAGTAATGGAGAGGCACTTTAAGAAGAAGAAGACATGTAATTCATGTACGTATGGTACAGACCGTCGTTTGTAACATCTAGGCGTATAAAGTTATATAATAAAAAAAAAATGACATAGCATAGTATTTATGATCGTCAACCAGAAATTCTTGGCGTCGTAAGATAATCGAGAAATTACTTATGTATATAAATGACTATAATAATGTTAAGACCAGTTAAGCGCAACGAATATAACATTCGTCGTAATTATTAAAATAACTTTCTTATGATGTAATGTAAATAACTTTGTGAATGAACAAATGATGATGTCATACATATTTCTGCCACACACTGCGCCGAGGCGACGAAAATTTTGTAAATTTGATTGTGGTCTCAAACATCAAGATATGAAAAACAAATAACTTCTCGAATTAGAGGCGAAACTTAGCGCTAGTAGCATCGCCTCTCTTATGAGTGAAGACCAAAGCCGCAAAACATTTCTAAAATTTTACAAAAAGGTCATCGCGGCAACAATAAGCGCTAACAAAACAAAAAACATAAAAGAAAAATAATATAATTAAAGAAGAAAGCACAAAAGAGAATATAAGTATGAAAGAAAGAAAAAAGGGAAATAAATTTAAATTAAAAACAAATCACGATAGTCAATCCTTGGCCCAACCTGGTTGGGTTAAAGGAAGAATTAAGAAATAAGAAATAAAAATAACTACAAAAATGTGATATTTACTATGATATACATCCACTTTTACTAAGAACAAATAAACGTATAAAAAATTTTCATTCACCTATTTAAATGTCTTACAAATTTATTCATTCCGTGCATTCGCTGTTGGTGACTTTCATTGCCGCTTCTCATGTGAGCAAAAAAAAAATCTAAGCACGAAGGTTAAACCACGATTTATAGACAGACGAAGTGAATCTTAAACAATGCGCCATTGTCGGAGATCGACGCCCACCAGCCGGTGCGTTGGCCTCCAGCTTATCAAAGAGCAAGCGCATAAACAGATAGACACTTTACTTTGTGTATGTCTATAGTACGGAGTTGACCCTGATGGTAAGTGAAACCCACTCATAACTACATTGCGTAAGTTAGGATAAGTGATGAGTGATATGCACAGCACATTACTACCTTCATATTCAGACATGGTGAAATGGATTGAAAGACTGATGAAATTACTGGGGAAACACCCCAAGGTGACGAGTAAATTGTGTTGCTGTGTATACCCTCCATGGGGTCTAAAGGGTTCCACTCAACAGCTCACGAGATCCAAACCAACCTCACCTGCTCATTGTGTATCCTGCTAATCAACAAAAGAGGCTCTGGTTTCCCACCAAACCGCATTAGGCGTACGTAGCGAGAGACGGTCTAAATCTTCCCCACAAGTGGAGGAGGCTTATGCCCAGCAGCGACGTCTATTACATCTCAGTCCACTGCAGTCCACTGCTGAACGTAGGCCTCTCCAATAGATTTCCAGCGCGACCGGTCCATTGCCACCTGCATCCAACGAG